>PISX010020921.1:0-34757 GCA_004024625.1 Mellivora capensis | reverse complement strand
TTTAAAGAAGTAATCATAAAAGTAAAATGTAGTCACTAGGGTAAGCCCTAATTCAATAGAACTACTGTCCTTATAAGTAAAGATTAAAACACAGACACATACGATGGGAAGATGCCATAATACAGAGAGAAGATGGGAAAGAAAGAGTACTCAAGACATCAATCCTGCTTATATTTTATCTTGGACTCCTAGCTTTCAGAACTATGAGAAAATATATTACTGTTATTTCCCACCCAGTCTGTGGCATTTACAGTGGAGATACTAGCAAACTGATAAATATTTTGGTACCAGGAGGTGGAGTACTGATATAACAAACACCTTAAAATGTGGAAGCAATTTTTGACATAGATAATGGGTAGATTCTAAAACTAGGTATTTCCCCAAGAAATACAAAAATACTAATTCAAAGGGATATAGGTATCCCAATGTTTATAGCAGCATTATCTACAATAGCCATATTATGGAAATAGCCAAATGTCCATCAATTGGTGAATGGATAAAGAAGAAAAATATATAACTATATAATTATTATATAGTTATATTATATATAATATATTATATATTTCTATAATATATATTATATATTCCATATATATGTATGCATATATATATATATATATATATATATTTAGATATTCTATATATATATATATTTTATCGATTCTATATATATATATATATATTATATATATATATAATGTATCCCCAGGGGTACATTATATATATATATATATATATATATATATATATATATATATATATATAATGGGGAGATAGGTAAATGGGTGATGGGGATTAAGGAGTTCATTTGCTGTGATGAGTACCAGGTATTTATGGAAGTGTTGAATCACTATATTATATACCTTAAACTAATAATACACTGTATGCAACTAACTGGAATTTAAATTAAAATTTTTTAAAAAATAAATGAATATAGATTTTTTTACACTATAAAAATAAATAGTTTTGAAGTGTGTATTGGAAAACATGAGATTGCCTTGAAGGGTCTGTTGATAGAGATGTGAAATTTATACGTGATTATTGAAAATGTTCATAAATAAAAGGGGATAACTCTGAAGAAAGTTTCTATCATCCTAGAGATATATCATCACAAAGAATGTTTGTAGAAATATGAATGTTAGAAGTGCTTCTGGTGAGATCTCAGACAGAAATGAGGAACACATTATTGGAAACTGAAGAAAAGTTGATCCTTGTTATAAAGTGGCACATAGTTTGGATAAATTGGGTTTTAGTTTTTGGAAAATAATACTTGTTAGTGATAAACTTATATATCAAACTAAGAAGACTTTTAAGCAAAGTGTTGAAGGTATGGCTTGATGTCTGCTTGATAATGCAAGAGAAAATAGAGAAAGTTAAGGGGAGATTTTTAAGAAAAAAGAAACAAACAGAAAGATTTGGAAAATTCTCAGCCTATCCATACTTCAGAAAATAAGTAAGAATGCTCTAAAGAAAACACTAAATGTATGGCTAGATAGAATTTGTTAAATATATTACAGACTCGTGACTTATGTATTTCATAAACCATCAGCAAAAGCCAGGAACAGAAATAGAGTTATACCAGCAGAGTCACTGCTAGTTTTGAAGGATGGACACAAAGATGAAATAAAGTGAAGGCAGGTTGTTGTACTTTTGGTATTCTTCAAGATGTGACAATAGAGCTATCTAGCTATGAACATGTGTTATATCTCAAGAAAAGGGAAGAATAATCCTTAAAATGTTTTAGAGATTTGTAGAGTTGCTACTGCCACCATGGGCCCAGAAGGCAGAGACCTGGTGATCTGTCTCTGCCTTGATTCAGAAGCAGTCAGGGCTGCCTCTCAGGTCCGAGGTTTTGTTGTTGCCAAACATGGCCAAGGTATTAGAGCTACTGCTCTGGTGTACACAGAAGACAGGGATGCCCTGGAGGTCCTGGAGAACAAAACATTGAGCCAAAGAGGCTTATTTTTGAGCCCCATAATCTAATGGAATTTACCCTGCTAGGTTTCAGACTTGCCTGGAACTCATGTTCTCTTCTCTTTTTTCAATTTCTCCCTTTTGGGATGGAAATGTCTAGGTTATGTGTGTCACACTATTGTAATTTGGAAGTAGATAACTTCTTTGGTTTCATATATTTACAGCGGGAGAGGAGTTTTACATCAGGATGAATCACATCTCCAGTCACACCCATAAATAGTTTAGATAATATTTAGATGAGATTTTTGACTTAGAGTTGATGGTGTAATGTATTAAGGTATTTGTAGGTCTAGGTGCCCCTGGGTGGCTCAGTCTTTAAGCATCTGCCTTTGGCTTAGGTTATGATCCCAGAGTCCTGGGATTGAGCCCCACATCTGGCTCCCCACTTAGCAGGAAGCCTGCTTCTCCCACCCTCCACCGCTTATGTTCCCTCTCTTGCTGGTCTCTTTCTGTCAAACAAATAAATAAAATCTTTAAAAAAAGATATTTGCAACTCTTGGGATGTGGTGCATGTATTTTTCATGTAAATTTGGGGGCCCCAGGGAATGGAGTATTATGGGCTAAATTTTATGTCCCAAAATTCATATGTTGAAGTCCTAAGTTCCAGTATCCCAGAATGTGACTGTTTTTGAAAATAGGCTCCTTAAAGAGATAAGGTAAACTGATGTCATTAGAGCAGGATGTAGTCCAATATTACTGGTGTATTCCTAAACCAAGGAGATTAGGACACAGACACACAGAGGAAAGAGCATCTCATGACAATAGGAAAGAATAGCCAAATACAAACCAAGGATAGAGGCCTCAAAAAAAAAAAAAATCGCCCCTGCTGACACCTTGATCTTGTACTTGTAACTTCCACAAGTGTAAGAAATACATTTCTGCTAAGTCACACAGTTTGGGGTATTTGTTATATTAGGCCTAGAAAAGTAATACACAACCTAATTTTTTAAATGGAGAAGAACTTGAAGAACTATTTCTCCAAAGATTATATACAGATGGTCAATAAACCCAGGAAAAGATGCTGAACATCACTCATTATTAGGAAATGTAAATCAAAATCACAGTGAAGGCTGCTTTTGGCTCAGTTCATGATCTCAGGGTCCTGAAATGGAGCCTGCCCTGGGATCAAAACTGTGTAGTTCAGGGAGTCTGTTTCTCCCTCTCCCTCTGCTCCTCCATGCTGTTGGCACACACTCTCTCTCTCTCTCTCTCACTCTTTTTCTCCAAATAAATAAATAAAATTTAAAAAAATCGAAATAAAGGGAGCCTTGGTGGCTCAGTGTGTTAAAGCCTCTGCCTTCAGCTCAGGTCATGATCCCAGGGTCCTGGGATGGAGCCCCTCATCGGGCTCTCTGTTCAGCAGGGAGCCTGCTTCCTTCTCTCTCTCTGCCTGCCTCTCTGCCTACTTGCAATCTCTATCTGTCAAAATAAATAAATAAAATCTTTAAAAAAATCAAAATAAAGTACTACTTTACACCCGATAGTATGGCTATTATATTATAAAAACAACAACAACAATAGAAAATAGCAAATGTTGTTGAGGATGTGGAAAAATCAAAACTCTTTTGCTTTGCTGGTGGGAATGTAAAATGATGCAGGTTTTGTAGCAAGCAGCATGATAGTTCATCAAAAAATACAGTATAGTACACCGTATGATTCATCAATTCCACTTGAACTTATATAGCCAATAGAATTGAAGGTAAGGATTTGAACAGACCATTGCAAACCTATGTTCATAGCAACATTACTCCTAAAAGCCATAAGATGTAACAATCCAAATGCCTATCAAAGAATGAGTGGATAAACATAAAATAAAATATTTTTCAGTCATAAAAATGTAATGAAATTTTGTTACATGATACAATATGGATGGACCTTGAAATGAATCATGCTAAGTGAAATAACCCAAACACAAAAATGACAAATATGGTATTTCATTTATATGAAGAACCTAGGATAGTCCAATTAATAGAAACATAAAGTGAAATAGTGGCTACCATTGGCTGGAAAGAAGGTATAATAATATGGAGTTATTATTTAATGTACACAAAATTCCAACTTTGGATGATGAAAATATTGTGGAGATGTTTAGTAATGATGGTTGCACACTGCGAATGTACTCAATGCCACTAAGTTGTACAATTTTCCCAATTAAATTGGTTAAATTGTAAATTTTATGTTATGCATATTATATCACTGTAAGCAAAGAATACCATGATAGAGTCAATTAGATTTCTATGGGTTTATATCTATATATTAGATATATGAGTTTATTTCTGGACCTTAATTTCTATTCTATCTTATGTGCCTAGTATAATGTTAACTCCATATTGTTTTGAATAAAATAGATTTGAGGTAATTTTGATATTGGGAAGTATGGGTCTCCCACTTTTGTTTCTCTTTTTCAAAATTGGTTTGGCTAGTCAAGGCTACTTGCAATTTTATTTTTTCCCTATTTTTTATTATGTTGTGTTATTCACCATATAGTACATCATTAGTTTTTGATGTCGTCTTCTACGATTCACTGTTGGTGTATAACACCCAGTGCTTCATGCAATCCATGCCCTCCTTAATACCCATCACCAGGCTCATCCATCTCCCCCAATCCCCTCCCCTCTAAAACCTTCAGTTTGTTTCTTAGAGTCCATAATCTCCCACGCCAATTTCTCCTCCTTCCTTTTCCCTTCCTACTCCTAATGTCCTCCATGCTATCCTTATGTTCCACAAATAAGTGAAACCATATAATAATTGGCTTTCTCTGCTTGACTTATTTCATTTAGCATAATCTCCTCTAGTCCCATCCATGTTGATGCAAAAGTTGGGTATTCATCCTTTCTGCTGGCTGAGTAATATTCTACTGTGTATATGTACCACATCTTTTTATCCATCCATCTATTGAAAGGCATCTCAGCTCCACAGTTTCACGCTTCTGGACATTGCTGCTATGAACATTGGGATGCATATGGCCCTTCTTTTCACTACATCTTTATCTGTGGGGTGACTATCCAGTAGTGCAATTGCAGGGTCATAGGGTATCTCTATTTTTAAATTTTGAGGAGTCTTCACACTGTTTTCCAAAGTGGCTGCACCAACTTGCATTCCCACTAACAGCGTAAGAGAGTTCCCTTTCTTCACAACTTCTCCAACATTTGTTTTCTCTTGCCTTGTCAATTGCTGCCATTCTAACTGGTGTAAAGTGGTATCTCAATGTGGTTTTGATTTGAATTTCCCTGAGGCTAATGATGATGAAAATTTTTTCATATGTGTATTAGCCATTTGTATGTCTTTCTGGAGAAGTGTCTGTTCATGTCTTCTTCCCAATTTTGACTGGATTATTTGTTTTCTTGGGTATTGAGTTTGAGGAGTTCTTTATAGATCTTGGATATCAGCTCTTTGTCTGACGTGCCATTTGTGAATATCTTCTCCCATTGCATGGGTTGCCTCTTTGTTTTGTTGACTGTTTCTTTTGCTGTGCAGAAGCTTTTATCATGATGAAGTCCCAAAAGTTCATTTTCACTTGTTTCCCTTGCCTTTGGAGATATGTCTTAAAAGAAGTTGCTGTGGCTGATGTTGAAGATATTACTGCCTATGTTCTCCTCTAGGATTTTGATAGATTCCTGCCTCAAATTGTGGTCTTTCATCCATTTAGAGTTTATCTTTGTGTATGATGTAAGAGAATTGTCGAGCTTCATTCTTCTATGGGTAGCTGTCTAATTTTCCCAGCACGATATGTTGAAGAGACTGTGTTTTTTCCACTGGATATTTTCCCCTGCTTTGTTGAAGATGACCATAGAATTGAGGGTCCATATCTGGGCTCTCTATTCTGTTCCATTGGTCTATGTGTCTGTTATTGTGTTAGTACCATGTTGTCCTGGTGATCATAGCTTTGTAATAAAACTTGAAACCAGGCAATGCAATGCCCCCAGATTTGTTTTTCTTTTTCAGCATTTTCCTTGGTGATTCAGGGTCTTTCTGGTTCCATACAAATTTTAAGATTGTTTGTTCCAGCACTTTGAAAAATGCCAATGGTATTTTGATCGAGATAATGTTGAAAGTGTAGATTGCTCTGGGTAGCATAGACATTTTAACAGGGTTTATTCTTCCAATCCAGGAACATGGAATGTTTTGAAATTTTACTGCAGAGAGAAATGGAGATAGAGAAAATGAGCAGGGAAAGCATCAGAGAGAGAGGAGAAAGCAGACTCCCTGATGAATATGGAGTCCAACATGGGCCTCAATCCCAGGACACTGGCATCTGATCTGAGTTGAAGGTAGATGCTTAACCAACTGAGCCACCCAGGCACCCTGACAAATGCAAAGTTTTTTGTTTACTCATTACATTAATATAATTTCCAAAATTGCCCGACTTATTTGATAATGGTAATTCTGTTATCTCACACACTACACCACAAAGAAAGGCCAACATGTAATTGGAGAAAACTTCCCCATTAAAAAGCCAACTTCTTGGGGTGCCTGATTTGTGAAGTCAGTTGGGTGTCTAACTCTTGGTTTCAGCTAAGTCATGATCTCAGGGTCATGAGATTGAGGCTTCATACTCAGCATAGAGTCGGTTTGAGATTCCCTCTGCCTCCACTCTGCCCCTGCTGCTGTTCATTCTCTCTCTCTCTTTCTAAAATAAATCAATACAATTTAAAAAAAAATTTAAAAATATCAACTTTTGTTCAGTCTGTCATTTATTTAATATTTAATTACTAAGAATTTACTTAAATGTAGTACTAACATGAATAAAAACTCTCATTATCCTCTGCATAACAAACTGAAATGTATAGAAGAAGGGACATGAAAATAGGCTATTCTGTCAGACAGATCTTACTATGAATCCTAGTTCTGAAAGTTGTTAGCTGTGTGGCATGGAACCCATTGCCTAACTCTTCCAAGTCTCGTTTGTCTCTTCATCTATAAAGTAAGGAAAGCATTAGTATTTCATTCATTGTGGTGTTTTAACTATTAACAAAAATAATCCATATAGAGCAACTGACAAATAATTAATACATATTAGTTATAGTAATAATGATGAGGATGATGATGATCTAAGAAGTAATTAGAAGGAAGACAAAAAGCCCCTATGGGGCTTTAATTCCTGTGAAATATTTGGATAATACAAGCCACATAGGAGTTTTGAATGGGCAGAATATAACCTTCTCTGTTTCTACTGTCTTTCTCTTACACCCACAGATTTAATATGTCACACAAACACATACACATAGTGTTGCATACACACAAGGTAATAATGTCAGTTTTCCAGAAAAGTTCAACATTTCTTCAAACACATGGGATATGGAGTAGAAATTTTCCCAACAGACTTTAGAAATTTTAAAGGGGCAGGCTGTATGTTCTACAATAAGCAGCACATAGACTAGTTAGATAAAAACCACATGGGTGATGCGCTTGTAAAAGAACAACCTCTCTACAAAACCATTGAAAGAAAGCAAATACTGAGGGTTTTGAAGGGGCGGGGGGTGGGAGGTTGGGGGAGCCAGGTGGTGGGTATTGTGGAGGGCACGCATTGCATGGAGCACTGGGTGTGGTGTAAAACTATGAACTCTGTTACGCTGAAAAGAAAAAAAAAAAAAGAAAGAAAGCAAATAAAATGCAGATGCAGGAATGAATATTCATTTTCATTCCCAACTGTTTTTTTTATATTGAACTGCAATAACTCTCAGAAAGCCAAACACCAAACTCCATGTGTTCTCCTTCCCTCTGTATACATCTATCCACTCATGTATATATGCACATATGTACATGCATATAAACACCAACACATAGGGTTTGATCCTTATGGTTAATTTAGCAGAACCAAAAGTAGTTCTATAAACATTTATAAAAATTACTATGCTTTTAAAGCCTTTTTCGTTTTTATAAATTGGAATGAGGATACACATAAATACCTACATGGAACAATGTATGGGACAGAAAACTACTAAACCAATGAATATATGGTGTTTTTGTCTCCGGATACTATAACTAATTTTCTAATTTCAAATATCATGCTTCAGAATATAGGAAAATTGACTTTAAATCATACTGATTGTATTAAAACCTTTATTTCCTTTTCAAACCTCAGCTTAAATTTCCATCCTTCCATGAACTTTCTCATTCACAATATTATGTAGTTCAGAAGACACTAGTCTTCTGAAGAAGACTAGTGTCTTCTGAACTACATAATATTTTCTGTGTGCTTTTTGCATGCCATGTTGTCCACATGTAGATCTCTAATCTTGTCCTATTGCCAATAATATATATTACTGATGAGGGCAGAAATCTTCTTTAACTTATCTTTATACCATTACCCACAGAATCTATTCTGGTTCCAGCCTGACTCAAAGACCATTTTATGAACAGTAATTGCCATTCCAGAGTTTGTTAAAGATAATGCTCATTAACTTGCATCAGCTGCTATTATCATTCAGCTGTTATCACAAATAAATAAATAAAACACCTTAAATAACAAATATTCCGTTTTCCTGCTCATAGATCTGTAGGTTAGCTACCATAGTTATACTTCAAGCTATAAGTCAACTGGGTTCTTTCTAGATTTGTAGTCAGTTTTAGTTTGCCCCATATTTTTCATTCTTGAGCTCAGGCTAAAGTAGCCATAGCTACTTGCAAATGTTCTTCTCATAGAAATCAAAACATTTTTTAAGAAATCCAAAAATATCAGACATTATTTTTAAGGCCTTGATTAAGAACTAGGATTTTCACTTCCACTTATATCTAGTTGTCAAAAAACAAGAGAAAAGAACAATCACATGCTAAATCCAACCATGTGTTAGTTACTGTATTTAGTTTACTTCTTTTTTAAAAAATATTTTTAAAATTCAATTTAATTAACATATACAGTATTATTAGTTTCAGGGGTAGATTGGTGATTCATCAGTTGCATATACCACCCAGTGCTCATTACATCAACTGCGCTCCTTAATGCCTATCACCCAATTACCTCCATCCACCCCCCTCCAGGAACCCTGTTTGTTTCCTAGAGTTAAGACTCTCTTATGGTTTGCCTCACTATTTTAATCTTATATTATTTTCCTTCCCTTCCCCTATGTACATCTGTTTTATATCTTAAATTCCATATATCAATGAAATTGTATGTTATTTGTCTTTCTTTGACTGAATTATTTCCCTTAGTGTAATATCCCCTAGCTCCAGCCATGTCATTGCAAATGGTAAGATTTCAATTTTTAATGGGTATTTAATAGTCACATATATATACATATGTATATATATGTATATATATACAAATATTCATATACACACTTCTTTATCCATTCATGTTGAACATCTGGGTTCTTTCAATATTTTGACTATTGTGGACAGTGTTGTAATAAACATTTTGGTGCCTGTGCCCCTTCGAATTACTATGTTTGTGACCTTTGGATAAATAACTAGTACTGAAATTGCTGGGTCATAGTGCAGTTCTATTTTTAACTTTTTGAGGAACCTCCATTCCATTCTCCAGAGTGGCTGTACCAGTTTTCATTCCTACCAAAAGTATAACAGTGTTTTCCTTTCTCTGCAACCTCACCAACATCTGTCATTTCCTGACTTGTTAATTTTAGCCATTCTGACAAGTTCCTCCTTCCTTGCACTAGGGAGTGTTTGGGTTTTTAATTCGGTGTGCTTTGATTTGTTTGTAAATATAAGCCTGTAAAAGAAAAATTAAAGAAAAAAATTCCTTATCCAAGACAAGAGAAAATGAAAAACAACAAAAGGCAAACAAAATACAAAAAAAAAGTTAAGCCTAATTCCAAATAATAAGAAAGAGTGAAAATAAAAAGACTAAGGAAAGAAGGAAAAAGGAAAAAAAAAGTAAGAAGAAAGGAAGAAGGGAAAAAGAGTAAGAAAAATTGAAAAGAGGGGAAAAAATGTAAGAAGCCTGATTCGTAACATAAGAAAAGGAAACAAACAAACCAACAAATGAACCAAAAAATTACATGCCTGATCAAAAAGGAGATAAAAAGAAAAGATAAAAGTATGTAAAATGGAAGATAAAAATAGAAAAATTAAAAAAATAAACAAATATGAAAGAGGACGGAAAAACAAAACAAAACAAATAAATAAACAAGCAAAAACAAGACTGGTCCTATTTCCACTACAAGCTGAGGTTTTAGAGTGTTCTTCTACCAAGTAGACTTGGTACATGTGGGGGCCTGTGTTGGTCTTCTGAGGAGAGGCCTGCTGTGTTGGCTCACTAGCTGACTCGCCCTTGTAAAGATACCCCTTCCAGGCACAAGGAGTGAGGTTCAGTATAGGGAACTCTAGCCTCCACTGGAGGTGCTGCGTTTCCCTCTGAAGTCCACCTGTGATGGTGGGTGGTGTGGAGGGAGGGAGGGGTGGTGGAGGAGGAAGAATATGTTGTTACCCTACCCTCTTGTTCCCAGTAAGGGGAACTCCTGGCTACCACTCTTCATATGGCTTTCTCAGAAAAGTAAACAATATCCTGTGTCCAGTGCTTTCATCAGTTCCCTGACCTTAACCTGTATGTGCCCAGGCCGTCGGCATACCTGGAGACACATATATCCCTTATATTATTTCTGGCCAGTGGCTGGGATTCAAAACTCTAAGTTTTAAGGGGGTTTGCAAGGTGCGGGCTACTTTCCTTCCCCAGAGGAGAGCCTCACAGCATGCCCAGCACTAGTCTGTCCCTGAAAGAAGTCACACAGTACCTATACAGAGGCTAGAATTTATTGTAATGCTCAGTGAGAAGCTGGAACCATGTTATTGGCTGCCTGTGCATGACTCAGTACCCTCCTCCATTTTGTCCTAGAAAAGCAGTCATATAGAGGTTTGAATCTATTGTGGCAGTCAGTGAAAGCAATGGTGAAGGTATCTGAAGTCTGCCCTGTCTCTGCTCTGTTCAGAACTACCACAGAAAAGCTACTCTGCACACACACAGAAGTTTAAGCCTATTGTGGTTCACAGAAAATATTAAGGGGTTTTCTTCCCTCTGTGCACACCTCTGCCCCTGCTGTTGAGAGCTACTCAATGGCTCTTCGTTGGCCTTTTGTTCTTGGAGAAGCAAAAATCAATTTCCAAAATATACTCTGGGAAGAGAAATCTCTGCCTGTGCAACCCAGGGGATCTCTTCACTGTGGCTTATTGTGAAATCCCTGTGTGCAGTGCTCTCTCCCACTTTCTCCCTCTCCCTCACTTTGCTGCATGAAAAGGGTTCCCTCCCCTTCGAGACCCTGGGGCTCTCCTCTCCTCCATTTCATGACTCTGAACATCCCATCTGCCATGTTCTCTCTCTCCAACTGTGTAGATTGTTTCTTAATCCTCAGATTATATTCCTAGTTTTTCAAAATAATTGGATGTCGATCTAGCTGTTTTCAACAGATGAGGCAAGTTTAAGGTTCCCAAACTACTACATCATCTTAACTCCAGAAGCATATTTAATTTACTTAATTCTTATAATTCTCTTAAAAGGTGGATACTATTGTACCCATATTACAGATAAAAAATGAAAATCATCTAGAGATTAATTTATCTATGATCATGCAGCTAATACATAGTGGAGTCAGGGTTCTAACTAAAGATGTAAAATTTTAGTGATTCTAATATTTAATACTATAACTTACAGTCTATCAGCTTTTCATTGAAGAACAAACCTAAGTAGAAAAGCCACTATCCTCATCACTGTTATTTTTAATAAGCTCAGAAACACGTTTAATTTCTTTATTTAATCACTTATTCAGCAAATATTTGTTGAACGCCAACACTGTGTCACACATTATTTAGGCCCTTAAGATTTACTCCTGGGATGGTTCAACATTTACATATAAATTAATGAGATAGAACACATTTCAAAAAAAAAAAAAAAAGAAGAAGAAGAAGAAGAAGAAGAGGGGAGCCTGTGTGGCTCAGTGGGTTAAAGCCTCTGCCTTCAGCTCAGGTCATGGTCTCAGGGTCCTGGGATTGAGCCCCACATCGGACATTCTGCTCTGCTCTGCTCGGAGGGGAGCCTGCTTCCTCCTCTCTCTGCCTGCCTCTCTGCCTACTTGTGATCTGTCTGTCAAATAAATAAATAAAATCTTTTTAAAAAAGAAGAAATAGGAGGCATACAATCCTCTCAATTGATGCAGAAAAAGGATTTGACAAAACACAACGATCTTTCCTGATTAAAACTCTTCAGAGCATATGAATAGAGGAAACATTCCTCAATATCATAAAAACCATCTACGAAAATCCAAGAGCAAATATTCTCAATGGGGAAAAGCTGAGGGCATTTCTCTTAAGATCAGAGACACAAGAAAGATGTCCACTCTCACCACTATTGTTCAACATAGTACTAGAAGTCCTAGCAAGAGCAATCATACAATAAAAATAAATAAAAGACATTCAAATTGACAAAAAAGAAGTCAAACTCTCTCTCTTCACAGATGACATGATACCTTATGTGGAAAACCCAAAAGACTCCACCAACAAATCACTAGAACTCATATAGCAATTCAGTAATGTGTCAGGATACAAAATCAATGCACAGAAATCAGTTGCTTTTCTATACACCAACAATGTAACTAATCAAAGGAATTGATTCCATTACAAAGCACCAAAACCTACAAGATACCTTGGAATAAATCTAACAAAAGAGGTAAAGGATCTGTACTCTAGAAACTACAGAAAACTTATGAAAGAAATAGAAGACACAAAAAATGGACAAAAACATTCTGTGCTCATGGATTGGAAGAATATATGGATTGCTCTGGACAGCATAGAATATTCTTAAAATGTCTATGCTGTTGAGAGCAAACTCTACTTTCAGTACCATCCAGCTCAAAATACCACTGGCATTTTTCAAAGAACTAGAGCAATCCTAAAATTTATATGGAACCAGAAAAGACCCTGAATCACCGAGGAAATGCTGAAAAAGAAAAATAAAGCTGGAGACATCATGTTGCCTGATTTAAAACTATATTACAAAGCTGTAATCACAAATCACATGTAATCACATGGCACTGGCACAAAAACAGACACATAGATCAATGGTATAGAATAGAGATCTCAGATATTGACCTGCAACTCTATGGTCAACTAAATTTTGACAAAGCAGGAAAAAATATCCAATGAAGAAAAACATAGTCTTTTTAATAAATGGTGCTGGGAAATGTGGCAGCTATATACAGAAAAATGAAACTCTACCATTCTCTTAAAGCATACAAAAAAATAAACTCTAGGTGGATGAAATACCTTGATGTGAGGCAGGAATCCATCAAAATCCTAGAGGAAAATATAGGCAGTAACTTCCTCGACATCGGCCACAGCAACTTCTTTCAAGACACATCCCCAAAGGCAAGGGAAACAAAAGCAAAAATGAACTTTTGAGACTTCATCAAAATAAAAAAACTGCACAGAAATCGAAAGAGTCAACAAAACAAAGAGACAATCCGTGGAATGGAAGATTTTTCCAAATGGCATTAGAGATGAAGGGCTAGTATCAAATATCTACAAAGAACATCTCAAACTCAAAACCCAAAAAAAACAAATAATCCAGTGAAAAATTGGACAGAAGATTCCTGCCTCATGTTGAGGGTTTTTATCCATTTCAAGGTTATTTTTTTTATGGTGTAAGACAATAGTCAAGTTTCATTTTTCTATACATAGCTGTCCAATTTTCCCAGCACAATTTATTGAAGAGACTGCCTTTTTTCCACTGGATATTTATTCATGCTTTGTCAAAGATTAGTTGACCATAGAGTTGTGGGTCCATATCTGGGCTCTCTACTATATTCCACTGGTCTATGTATCTGATTTTTTTTTTGCCAATGTCATGCCATCTTGGTGATCACAGCTTTGTATTAAAGCTTGAAATCAGGAAATGTGATGTCCCAGTTTTGTTTTTCTTTTTCAACATTTCCTTAGCAATTCGGGGTCTCTTCTGATTCCATACAAATTTTAGGATTGTTTGTTCCAGCTCTTTGAAAAATGCCAGTGGAATTTTGATTGAGATGGCATTGAAAGTATAGATTGCTCTAGGCAGCATAGACATTTTAACAGTGTTTATTATTCTGATCCATTAGCATGGAATGGTCTTCCATCTTTTTGAGTCTTCTTCAATTTCTTTCATGAGTGTTATGTAGTTCCTCAAGGACAGATCGTTTACCTCTTTGGTTAGGTTTATTCCCAGGTATCTTTTGGTTCTTGGTGCTATAGTAAATGGAATTGATTCTCTAATTTCCCTTTCTATATTTTCATTGTTAATGTATAAGAAAGCAATTGATTTATATACATGGATTTTGTATCCTGCTACATTACTGAATTGCTGAATGAGTCCTAGTCGTTTGGGGGTGGAGTCTTTTGGGTTTTCCGTATAAAGTATCATGTCATCTGTGAAGACAGAGAGTATGACTTCTTCTTTACCAATATGAATGTCTTTTATTTCTTTTTATTGTCTGATTGCTGTTGCTATGACTTCCAGTACTATGTTGAACAACAGTGATGAGAGTAGAGATTCTTGTCATTTTCCTGACCTCAAAGGGAATGCTGTCAGCTTTTCCCCATTGAGAATGATATTCGCTGTGGGTTTTAAGCAGCTTCAAGATACCATTCAAAGCATTACTCATTCATCATTATGATTAGTTCTAGGAGCGAGTTTTGTACAAAGGATTAATGATATTCTGTCTAATCTAAAGCTCTTTACTTGGATCAAACAAACTGGTCTTGGCATTATGGGTGGAGTGATAATTCTTTTTATTGATATAATCTTTTTATGCTTAGTCCTCAGATGCAAGCAAAAATCCTTCCAATGACTGATGGATTGAGAAATCGTGAAATCGACTTTCCTGCTTCTGCACAAACAAAAAGGAGGAAATATAACTGTCCCTCAGAACAACATACTGCTTAATATATAACCTATGAGAAATTATACTAGTTACCAAGCATGCTTAGATATGGCCTTAAGAAAAACATGTACTGGCAAGAGGACTCTGGGGGAGAGGATGATATACATCCCTGAAGCTAAGCAGCTGGGGATGCCTAGCTTGCTCAGGGCAGAACACCACCTGCTTCCTTTTCCCCTTATCTCCCCTTCCCTGGAGAGCATCAGCAGTTAGTCAGACAATTCTTTCACTTGATCTTGCTCACTGTAGGTCCTGTACTATGTGACCAGACATGTTTTGCCTTTCTTTGTACATATGTACAAGATTCATGGTCAATGTATAATCTACTCCAGCTTTGTTGATTGTTACTCACTTTCTAATAAATATGAGACTGAAGAGTTGTTCGTGGTGACAGTATTTTTTACTGTCTTTCCCTGCTCCCATTCTCTTGCAGCTGTCTTATTTGTGCCTCATTCTTCTCCTGCCCTCAAAGGCAGCATTCTATCACATTGATTTATTTATGAATGTTGAATGACCCTTGCATTTAATGTACTGTTGGTTCCTATTAGCTAGGATATTGTTGAGAATTTTGACATTCATGTTCATCAGGGTTATTGGTCTGAAATTCTCCTTTTTGGTAGAGTCTTTGCATGGTTTGGACATCAGGGTAATGCTTGCTTCATAGAAAGTATCTAGAAGTTTTCCTTCTGTTTCTATTTTTTGAAATAGCTTCAGGAGAATAGATATTATTTATTCTTTGAATGTTTGGTATAATTCTCCAGGGAAGCCATCAGGTCCTGGGCTCTTGTTTTTTTGATCACTGCTTCAATCTTGTTACTAGATATTGGTCTATTCAGTTTGTCAATTTCTTCCTGATTCAGTTTTGGAGGTTTATTGGTTTCCAGGAATGCATCAATTCCTTCTAGGTTGCATAACTTATTGGCATACAACTCTTGATAATAACTTCTGATGATTGTATCTATTTCCTTGGTGTTACTCATGATCTCTCTCCTTTAATTCATAATTTTATTAATTTGGGACCTCTCTCTTTTCTTTTGGATTAATTTGGCCAGTGATTTATCTATCTTATTGATTCTTTCAAAAATCTTAAAGGAGAACATGGGCAGTAACCTCTTCGACATCAGCCACAGCAATTTCTTTCAAAAGATGTCTCCAAAGGCAAAGGAAACAAAAACAAAAGTCAACTTTTGGGACTTCACCAAGATCAAAACCCTCTTCACGTCAAAGGAAACAGTCAACAAAACAAAGAGGAAACTCATGGAATGGGAGAAGATATTCACGAATGACACTACAGAGAAACGACTGATATCCATGGTCTATAAAGAACTCCTCAAACTCAACACACACACACAAAAAAACAGATAATCACGTCAAAAAAATGGGCAGAAGAATTGAACATACATTTCTCCAAAGACGACATGTTAATGGCTAACAGACATATGAAAAAATGTTCATCATCCTTAGCCATCAGGGAGATTCAAATCAAAACCACATTGAAATACCACTGTACACCAGTTAGAATGGCCAAAATCAACAAGATAGTAAAAAACAAGTATTGGAGAGGATGTGGAGAAAGGCAACCCTCTTACACTCTTGGTGGGAATGCAAGTTGCTGCAGTGACTTTGGAAAACAATGTGGAGATTCTTTAAGAAATTCAAAATAGAGCTTCCCTATCACCCCGCAATTGCACTACTGGGCATTTACCCAAAAGATGCTGATGTACTGAAAATAAGGCCCATCTTTACCCCAGTGTTCATAGCAGCAATGGGGACACTCACCAAACTGTGGAAAGAGCCATCATGCCCTTCAACAGATGAATGGATAAAAAAAGATATGGTCCATAGATACAATGGAATATTATGCTTCCCTCAGAAAGGATGAATGCCCAACTTTTGTATCAACATGGACAGGACTAAAGATTATGCTGAGTGAAATAAGTCAATCAGGCAGAGTCAATTATAATATGGTTTCACTTACTTGAGGAGCATAAGGAATAACACAGAGGACATTGGGAGTTGGAGACTAGAAGTGAGTTGGGGGAAACTGGAGGGGGAGACAAACCATGATAGACTATGGACTCTGAGAAATAAACTGAAGGTTTTGGAGGGGTGGGGGATGGGGGAAGTTGGGTGAGCCTGGTGCTGGGTATTATGGAGGGCACGTATTGCATGGAACACTGTGTGGTGCATCAACAATGAATCTTGGAACACTGAGAAAAAAATAAATTAAATTAAAAAATGGACTGAAGACATGAACAGATTCTTTCCAAAGAAGACATAAAAATGATGAAAAGATAGATAAAAAATGTTCAACATCAATAGTCATCAGGGAAATTCAAATCAAAACCACACTGAGATAACACCTTATACCAGTTAGAACAGCAAAAATTAACAAGGCAGGATACAACAAATGTTGGAAAGGGTGTGGAAAAGGGGGAACCCTGTTACACTGCTGGTGGGAATGAAAGTTGATGCAGTCACTCTGGAAAATAGTATGGAGGTGTCTCAAGAAGTTAAAAATAGGGTACTATTACCTAGGAATTGCACTACAGGGTATTTACTCCAAAGATGCAGATGTAGTGAACGAAGGGGTCATGGCTCCCAATGATCATAGCAGCAAGGTCCACAAAAGCCAAACTGTGGAAGGAGTCAAGATGCCCTTCAACAGATGAATGGATAAAAAAGATATGGCCCATATATACAATGGAATATTATTCAGCCATCAGAAAGGATGAATATCCACCATTTACATCGACATGGATGGACCCGGAGGGGATTATTTTAAGTGAAATAAGTTGAGCAGAGAACAGCAATTATTATATGGTTTCACTTATTTGTGGAACATAAGAAATAGCATGGAGGACATTATAGAAGGAAGGAAAAAAGGAAAGAGAGGGAATTCAGAGAGTGAGATGAACCACGAGAGACTCTGCACTATGGTAAACAATCTGAGGGTTTCAGAGGAATGGGATGTGGGGGGATGGGTTAGCCCAGTGATGGATATCAAGGATGGCATCTATTGCAATGAAAACTGGTTGTTATATGCAAACAATGAATCATGGAACACTGCATAAAAACTAATGATGGACACTATGGTGCTTAACATAACATAATAGGAAGAAAGAAAGAAAGAAAGAAAGAAAGAAAGAAAGAAAGAAAGAAAGAAAGAAAGAAAGGTTGGTTCATAATCATCAAGTGTAATTTTACTTTGAGTATTATTAAGTTGTTTCAGTGCAGGACATTTGTTCCTTAGCTTGTTTCTTAATGTGCTTTTGAAAAGCTGTGTGTAAATAGACATTTCATGAATTGAGTTACGTTGTCCATAATTAGGCAATTTATTATTTAAAGGTGATTTTCAAAATGCATCCTCTAATGTGTCTTTCTTGTTAAATTTTTATTGTCATATAAATTATTTGCTTGTGGGGGTTGGCACTGCTGTCTCATTTTACTGCTGCATTGACTTGCAAGGTTTTCCCCTTTTTTTTCTTGGTAAAACTGCACACTCTTCTCAGCTCCAGTAGAAAGTCCAGCAGATGCTCCATTAAGAGATTACTAGACATTTTTAAATCATAAAACACATGTAATGCTCGTCATAATAAATGTTTTAAAAGATAAAATATATAGGCCTTTAAAATATGGTGGTGAATGCAAAAAAAGTCTTCATGAAACTTATATTCATATAATGGAAGGGGAGAGTCTCATTATAAGCAAATAGTGAAATATTAAGAAATAAAAAAGTCCTAAAAATAAAACATAGCATAGGGAATAAAGTCTAACAAAGTGAGACAGTGTGGCTTGTCATTTTAATAACAGGTGACTGAGTAAGATCCCTTTGATTCTGAGATAAGATTTGAGTGAAGTAAGGCACATAGATATCTTCAAAAGGTTTATGTGTGGGAAACATTTTGAAATCAATTTTAGTTGATTTTCTGGAGCCCAAATATAAATCCCAATTCAAACTCAGTTCATACTAAAGAAGAAAATTTGGAATTCCAGATAAAAAAATATATTTGACTATGAATGGCCTAGAGAATGATACCAAGAACTCCCATATAAACTGAAATATTTTCAGAATAAAAAGTTACACTGCATAATGTTTATATCAGCAATGGCCACGGTCACCAAATTGTGGAAAGAACCAAGATGCCCTTCAACGGACGAATGGATAAGGAAGATGTGGTCCATATACACTATGGAGTATTATGCCTCCATCAGAAAGGATGAATACCCAACTTTTGTAGCAATATGGACGGGACTGGAAGAGATTATGCTGAGTGAAATAAGTCAAGCAGAGAGAGTCAATTATCATATGGTTTCACTTATTTGCGGAGCATAACAAATAACATGGAGGACATGGGGAGATGGAGAGGAGAAGGGAGTTGAGGGAAATTGGAGGGGGTGATGAACCATGAGAGACTATGGACTCTGAAAAGTAACCTGAGGGGTTTTGAAGGGGCAGGGGGTGGGAGGTTTGGGGGAGCCAGGTGGTGGGTATTATGGAGGGCATGCATTGCATGGAGCACTGGGTGTGGTGCAAAAACTATGAATTCTGCTAAGCTGAAAAGAAATTTTAAAAAAAGGAAAAAAAAACGTTTTCCCACATTGATTTATTTTTTCTTTTTTCTACTCCAATTTATTTCAAATGCATGCCTCGATTACTTTCATATAGCATTTAAACTGTCAAATGGCACCTGATTATTCTCATCATATTCAATCTTGTATCTAATCCATTCTTTACAATGATACTACTGTTCTATTTTCAGGGCTTAAATTATAACACTCACCTCTAAAACCTCCACTTGTTCTCCACTGACTCAAGAATAAATTCTCAGTCCTCAAGCAATAATATAAAGCTCTCTAAATTCTGAACTCAAGCTACCTGATCTGATTTATTTTTCATTAAATCCCTTCATATGTGATACATTGGATTCATTTCCATTTCCTGAATATATCATGCACTCTAAACATACTGAAGGCAGGAATTGCAACCTAGAGCTCTTATCCAAGTCCTCTTTCATTTGCCCCATGCATAGAGGCTTTCAGATACTCTGTAAAATAAACTCGCAACTGGTTTGATTTAACTTTTTAAAGGTATAATAAATATAGAAGATTACTGTATAAATAGAATAACTTATTAGGTTTAGAAAGTACACCTTTTAAAATTAATTTCTATTTTTTTATTACTTGAGTAAAGTTGACACACAATTTTATATGAGTTTCATGTGTACAGAATAGTAATTCAACTTTTCTATATATTATGCTGTGCTTACCACAAATGTTGTTACCATCTGTCACCTATTCAACACTATTACAATATCACTGGCTATATTTCCTATGCTGTATATTTCATTCCCATAACTTATTTATCCCATAACTGGAAGCCTATATCTACCACTCCTTTATACACATCTCTTCTTATTACAGAATAGATACATCTGTATTTTATATCATAAATATGATCACCAATTTTCTTTGATAAAGATTTAATAGAGAATATGTCAAGGCACATCTTAGAAAAACCAGATGAAAGAGTATATTACCAAGAGGTGGTAATTTCAGTCATTGTGGCATAGGAAATTGTATATATATACCACTCTTCTTTAGCCATTCATCAACTGATGGACACTTGGGCTGTTTCCATAATTTGACTATTATAGATAATGTTGCTATAAACATCAGGATGCATGTATGTCTTTGAATCGGTATTTTCGTATTCTCTGGTCAAATACCCAGTAATACAATTGCTGGGTCATAAGGTAGTTCTATTTTTAACTTACTGAGGAACCTTCATATTTTTTTGCAGAATGGCTTCGCCAGTTTGCATTCTTATCAACAATTCAAGAGGGTTCTCTTTTCTCTAAACCCTCACCAACACCTATTGTTTCTTGTGTTGTTGATTTTTGCCATTCTGAGATTTGTGAGGTGATATCTCATTGTAGTTTTATCTGCATTTCCCTGATGATGAGTGATGTCAAGCTTCTTTTCATGGGTCTTTTGGTCATCTGGATGTCTTCTTTAGGGAATTATCTACGCATGCCTTCGGCTCATTTTTTAATTGGTTTATTTGTTTTTGTGTTGAATTTTGTAAGTTCTTTATATATTTTGGATATTAACCCTTTATTATGGATCTTGTTTACAAATATCTTCTCCCATTTTAACCAACTGAGCCACCCAGGCGTCCCTCTTCTCCCATTTTATAAGTTGCCCTTTACTTTTGCTGATTGTTTCCCTCAGTGTGCAGATTTTTTTTTTATTTTGATGTAGTCCTGTTCTGTATAGATAAATGTTTTTATTATTTGTCCCACATAACGAACCACCTGGACCTGCACACAAACAGTCAGGTTAAAAAATGTTGTTTTGGAGACTCATGCTGTCTGAATAACCTTGGGAGCCTAATTGTTTAAGATATATTATCTGGCTTCCAGGTCAGAATGGGCCCTTCTGTTCTGGATGCCAAGAGCTACAAATCTCATCTCATAACCCCTCCTGCTCCAGTCTAAGCTTGCCCCATCAAATGAAACCCAGGAGTGGAAGGAGACACACATAGCTCAGGTTCCTTGAAAATAAAGAAACATGACATCATGTAAATGCAGTGTGCTCCAAACTGCACGTAGGTGAACAAATGATTAATTTCAAACCCTGTTATTTTCCCTATAAATACGGCCTTTATGGGAATGGTCAGTTGAAAGTCTCACTTGAGGGGAGGACACTCAGCCCAGGCATCTGAATCTGGACTCCAGTCTGGCTGTCTCCATGGGGCTTCCCCAGCTAATGAGGTTGATTGTTGCAAATTCCCAGTTTGATGCACTTTATTTGATGCCTTCTCATTTGCCTACTTCTCATTTATTACTTCCTATTACTTTCATCTATGTGTAGATTCTTTTCCTCTTCTGTTTCTGTAAGGTTTCTATAATAATGATAATAATAAAATTGTCTTTCCTTTCAAGACTGAAATACAGCTGTTGTGAATCTTTTGTGCAGAACAAGTCTCAATAGTTGATTTTTGCTTTTTGTTTCCCTTGCTTCGGGAGATATATCTAGTAATAAGATGTTAAGGCCAATCTCAAAGAACCTACTGCCTGTGTTCTCTTCTAGGACTTTTGTGACTTCAGATATCACATTTTCATCTGTAACCAATTTTTAGTTTATTTTTGTGTATGGTGTAAGGGAGCTGTCCAGTTTCATTCTTTTGGACATTGCTGTCCAGTTTCTCCACCACCATTTGTTGAAGAGACTGCCTTATTCACATTGGATATTCTTTCCTGATTTATTGACAATTAATTGACCAAATAGTTGTGTGTTCCTTCTGAGTTGTCTATTCTGGTCCATTGATCTGTGTCTCTTTTTGCTTCAGTACCATACTATCTTGATCAGCAGAGCTTTTTAATATAGTTTGAAGTCTGGAATTGTAATACCTCTTCCTTTGCTCTTCTTTTTCATGGTAGCTCTGCCTATTCAGGGTCTTTTGTGGTTCCACACAGATTTTAGGATTGTATGTCCAGTTCTGAGAAAAATGCTATTGGTATTTTGATAGGGATTGCATTAAAAGTTTAGATTGCTTTGGATTATAGAGACATTTTAACAATATTTGTTATTTTAAACCAAGAGCATGGGATGTCTTTCCATTTCTTTGTGTTATCTTCACTTTCTTTCATCAATGTTTCATGAATTTCAGAGCACTGGCCTTTCACCTCCTTGGTTAGGTGTATTCCTAGGTATCTTACTGTTTTTGGTGCAGTTGTAAATAGGACTGATTCCTTCATTTATTTTTCTGTTGCTTCATTATTGGTGTATAGAAATAGATTTCTGCACACTTATTTTGTGTCTAGTCACTTCACTTAGTTCGTTTATCATTTCTAGAAGTTTTTGGTGGAGTCTTTCCAGTTTTCTACATAGAGATTCATGTATCTGTAAATAGTAGAAATTTTACTTTTTCATTATCAATTTGGATGCCTCTTTTTGTTGTTGTTCTTTTTGTTGTCTGATTGCTGTTGCTTGGACTTCCAATAGTATGTTAAATAAAAGTGGTGAACATAAACATCCTTGCCCTCTTCCTGACCTTAGGGGGAAGGCTGTCAGTTTTTCCCCATTGAGGATGACGTTTGTTGTGGATTTTTTATATAGGGCCTATATTTTATTGTGGTATGTTCCCTCTAAACCTGCTTTGTTGAGGGCTTTTACTAGTAATGGATGTTGTATTTTGTCAAATGTTTTTTGGCATCTATGTAAATAATCATATGTTTTTTATATTTTCTCATATTTATGTGATATATTATGTTGATCAAATCACAAATAGCCAAATTTGCATCCTGGGAATAATCCTTACTTGATGTGGTGAGTGATTCTTTTAATGTATTGTTGCCTTCTTCTTTTTTTTTTTCTATTATTTTGTTGAGGACCTCTGCATCTGTGTTCATCGGAGATATTGGCCTGTAGTTCTCTATTTTTTTGTGTGTGTCTCCATCTGGTTTTGGTATTATTGATGATATTGGCCTCATAGAATGAATTTGGATGTTTTCATTATTTTTCTAATTTTTGGAATAGTTTGAGAATAATAGGTATTAACTCTTCTTAAAATGTTTGGTAGAATTTGCCTGTGAAGCTGCCCAGTCCTGGACTTCTGTTGATGTGAGATTTTTGTTTTTGTTTTGTTTTGTTTCATTTCATTTCTGATTTAGTCTCCTTGATGGTAATTTGTCACAGACACAGACACAGACATTTACTATAGCACCAAGAACCATAAGGTACCTTGGAATAAACCTAACCAAAGAGGAAGGCATCTGTACTCGAAGAACTACAGAACACTCATGAAAGAAATTGAAGAAGACACAAAAAGATGGAAGACTATTCCATGTTTCTGGATCAGAAGAAAAAACACTGTTAAAATGTCTATACTGCCTAGAGAAATCTATACTTTTAATGCCATTCCAATCAAAATTCCACCGGTATTCTTCAGAGAGTTGGAGCAAACAATCCTAAATTTTGTACAGAATCAGAAGAGACTCCGAATTACTAAGGAAATGTTGAAGAAGAAAAACAAAACTGGGGACATAATGTGGCCTGATTTCAAGCTTTACTACAAAGCTGTGATCACCAAGACAGCATGGTACTGGAAAAAAAAACAGACACATATACCAGTGGAACAGAGTAGAGAGCCCAGATATGGGCCCTCAACTCTATGGTCAAATGATCTTTGACAAAGCAGGAAAAGACATACAGTGGGAAAAAGGCAGTCTCTTCAATAAATGGTGCAGGGAAAATTGGACAGCTATGTGTAAAAGAATGAAACTTGACGATTCTCTTACACCATACACTAAGATAACCTCAAAATGGATGAAAGACCTCAACGTGAGGCAGGAATCTATCAAAATCCTAGAGGAGAACATAGGCAGTAACCTCTTCTTCATCGACCACAGCAACTTCTTTCAAGACATGTCCCCAAAGGCAAAGGAAACAAAAGGAAAAATGAACATTTAGGACTTCATTAAGATCAAACGTTTCTGCACAGCAAAGGAAACAGTTAACGAAACAAAGAGACAACCCACGGAATGGGAGAAGAAATGTGCAAATGACACTACAGAGAAAGGGTTGATGTCCAATACCTGTAAAGAACTCCTCTAACTCAACACACAAAACAGATAATCACATAAAAAGAAATGGGCAGAAGACATGAACAGACACTTCTCCAAAGAAGACATGCAAATGGCTAACAGACACATGAAAAAAATGTTTATCATCACTGGCATTTTTTTAGTATTTTTAACTTAAGGAATATAACATTACTTCATGCATGAGATGATACTCTGAATAAGTAGGACTGAGAAAGGTTACAAATCTAAATAAGGCAAGTCATATTGTAATAACAAAGTGAGGAAGATACATAGACAATCATTTCATCTTTTTTAATAAAAATGTTTCCTAAATCTAAAAGTGGCTGAATATCCATGTAGGTTCTGTGGAAAAATGACTGCCGAAATGTGTTTCTGAAAATAAATCATTAGGCATTTATAGCAAAGTTGTTGTAGTTCTGAAAATAAAAAAAAGAAAAAATAAACTACTCTTTGGAATATGCAGAAATTTATAAATAGCTGATAAACCGTTGACCACTATGTTAAAGTTACAAAATATACATTTAGGTTTCTATATAAATATTGATATTATCAACCAAAACTGTTCACACAGGTATTACATCATTTTGGCACTAGTTCTCTTTAACTCTGACATTAGCATGAGTTAGTAGACAAGTTTGTTACTGGAGATTACAAGGAATAATTTTCCAAGCTTTCCAGTTAGGAAAATGCTGGGTGACACATTTAATTATATTCTTTAGGTGACATCAATTCCCAACACAAAATATTTGTCCTTCCTCCAAAGAGTGTTAGGCTCTGTAATCAAGGGAGCAAGACTGATATAAAGTGAAGGTCAAGCAAAGCATTATTTCGCACCAAGCATCGAGAATCAAACTGACCGGTCAGGGCCGTCTCTTGCAAAGAGGCGACCCTTCCCAGCCTCACAGACTAACTTTTATAGAGGTAGTTTAGCCAGGCTATACACAGGTGGCCAATGAGATTGCGATACACAGAGAAAACTGCACAGTCATGTTAGGTCACACATGGGCGGCCAATTGAATTACAATTCAACCTAGTAGATTTATGCGTGCCCAATGATTGGATTTATCTACCTGGCCTGACCCACCCTTGTATCTGGGCTTTGCTACCTGGGATGGTAGCTAGGGAGACAGTATGCATGCCCCACTGATTGGCTGTCTCTACCTAGTCTGACCCGCCCTTGTATCTGGGCTTTGCAAGTAAGTTCCTCTGGGAGGGGCAGGGTAAATCTAAGTTTACTGCATAGGGTCAATCTAAGTTTACTGCATAAACAACAAAATGGCTCCCTCTGATTAAGTAGGCCCTTACAAGAGAAGTGTTGACTTTAAAATCATAACGTATTTCACCATAAGAGACTCTTAATTTCACAAAACAAACTGAGGGTGGCCGGGGGAAAGGGGAGAGGTAGAGGGTGGCAGGGTTATGGACATTGGGGAAGGTATGTGCTATGGTGAGTACTGTGAAGTGTGTACACCTGGCGATTCACAGAACTCTACCCCTGGGGCTAATAATACATCTTATGTTTAGAAAAAAATTAAAAAGGAAAAAAAAAAAGAGTATGAAGAAATTTGAGTGGTTTCCTGCTGTCATCCCACCCTTCAAAACAACTGTGGGGACAGTTCAGTATCGCTCACTAATTCAGATGAAACGCCATCTAAAGATAGAGAATGTTAGTTCCTCTATAGGAAAGAGGAACTAAGAATTATATTTGATTGTTACACAAATACAACATAAAACAACAGCATTGATTAAAGTTGTTCTCAGAGTCAAAAAAAATCATAGCATATTTCTTTTTTTTTAAAGATTTTATTTATTTATTTGTCAGAGAGAGAGTGAGCGAGCACAGGCAGACAGAGTGGCAGGCAGAGGCAGAGGGAGAGGCAGGCTCCCTGCCGAGCAAGGAGCCCAATGTGGGACTCGATCCCAGGACTCTGGGATCATGACCCGAGCGGAAGGCAGCCGCTTAACCAACTGAGCCACCCAGGCGTCCCAGCATATTTCAATTATAGCAAATACTTCATTAACAAGAAGGTTCTCTAATTGCTTTGCCTTTCTACATTACTTATTTGCATCTATATTTACATTTGCTCAATGTAGACTGTCAACCTGAACCATTTGGGGGGAAAAGGATGTAAACAAGCAAACCAAATAATCCTATTGGGGACTTCATTCATAACTCATGGTGGAATGTATGGAGTTCACCCATTTAGGAAACTTATTTGAAATGACATAGCTAAATATCTGTGGACATACTTTCACAAGAATTTCTCTATCATTCAGTTCATAATATCAGTGGGGAAAATGAAACTGTTCAGTGTTGAATGTAGAAAAAAATAAAATTTACAGCCATTTTTTAAATTTTTCTACCTTGAGTTTTTGCTTTGTGGTTCTTATAAAAGTTACATAAAATTTCTTACAGGTATAAGAGTCAAATTTTAGCTAAAAATGACATAACCCAATCTATAAAAAAAAATGACATAACTTTTTACTTCTCCCTCCTGTATTTTATGTTTTTGATGTCACAATTTACCTGTTATTATATTGCATATCATTTAACAAATCATTGTAGCTATAATTATTTGTAGTGCTTTGGCCCTTTTACCTTTATGCTAGAATGAAATGATTAACACAGGACCATTTTATAATATTAGATATTCTAAATTTGACTTTATAACTTAACTTTTTTCTACCTCTTTCTCTCTCTCTTCTTCTGGAATTCCAATAATAATACATAGATTGTTTTGTTAATGGTATCCATAGTTTACACAAGTTTTCTTCACTCTTTTTCATTTCTTTAGCCTTCTGTGACTGTTTAATTTCATTTGATTGGTCTTTACTTCATAGAGTATTTCTTTTTTTTAAAGATTTATTTAACAGAGAGATAGATCACAAGCAGGCAGAGAGGCAGACAGAGAGAGAGGGGGAAGCAGACTCTCCGCTGAGCAGAGAGCCCGACACGGGGCTTGATCTCAGGACCCTGAAACCATGACCTGAGCTTAAAGCAGAGGCTTAACCCACTGAGCAACCCAGGTGCCCCCATAGAGTATTTATTCTGTTTAACTCGTTTGTTATTAAGTCTTCTCTTCTGCATTTTTTTCCATTTCATTCCTTGTATTCTTCAATTCTTGAATTTATGCTTGGCCTTAATGATTTTTATCTCTCTGTTAAACTTATCTTTTTGTTTATATATTTCTCTCCTGAATTCATTGTATTGTTTTTCTGTTTTCTGGTAGCTCACTAAGTTTTCTCCAAACAATTGTTTCAAAATTATTTATTGGGCAAATTACAAATTTCCATTTCTGGGAAATTATTGTATTCTCTTCATGATATAATGTTTCTTTAATTTTTCATGTATCTTGAGGTCTTACACTGTTGTCTTTGCATTTGAAAAAAGAGCCACCTCCTCCATTCCTTACTGGTTTGTTCTTAGAGAATAATACCTTCTATCTACTCTATTAAGGATTCTGAGGATTTCTCAGATTATTTCTATGGATATGCATGTTTCATATTTCTTGTTCTGTCTTGGGAGGTGGAAATTTAAAATTTTGTATGCTTTCTCTTGATTCTGCTAAGGCAGGCCAAGAGTTAACAGCCTCCTTTTTGCTTTCCCTATAGCAGTGATGAATGCTCATTTTTTTTGTGCTTTCTCCCACTCTTACAGGGTCCGACTGGCTTTCTGTGTACCATGGGGCCTGCTCCCTGTGTGCACCTTCAATCACTTTTGCCCACCCTCAGAGGTTCACCCAGGGAGCTGGTTATATGGTAGGGGTGCAGGTAGCATTGAGGTGCCCATGGGCCATTTGGGAGAATCTGTAGACAAGGCATCCCCAGTAGCTCATGGGTGGGTTTCCTTATGCTATCCACTTCATAATTTGTAGGCTCTGTGTCTTTTGGTGCCCTCTAAGGCCTTTGGTCACTGTTATCCCATCTGTTCTTTGTCCCCAGTCATATAGCAGTACCTCAGTGTTCTGGGTGGAACAAGAAAGAAGTGTCCTTGGGAATGTCCCATTCAGCTGGGGGAGCCAGATGCTCATGTGTATGCTCTCACTTTCTCCTGTGGGAGAAATGAAAATGAAGAAGGACTGTCTTGGTACTAAGTTGTGTTGCATTGGGGAAGGGGTAATGCAGGCAAAGTGAACTCTCTTACAATCTTGAATGCACCCAATCTCAGATTCTTTCTTTTTCTTTTTGTCTAATGGTGTGCTGGATCTTCTCCACTTGACTCCATTTTCCATACTAGTATTCTGGACAAAAGGAAGATTGCAATGTATATAACCATAAATTAGGGAAAATATTTTTATCAGTTATATTATCATTAACTCCCAATGGATTCTGCCTAGTTCATTTTCATCTGTCTGTAGGTCATCCTCTCCCTCTATGACCCTGACAGTATCATATATGTCTTCAAACAGCAGTAAGAGGAATAGCTTAGATGATTCTTGAAGTTTTCCTTCTTATGGTATTATAGAGTTATCCTTTCTGCACACAGTGTGGGGCTTCTCCATGCACTTTTATTTATGAACTGAATATATTTCACCCCAGTCCTATATTCTTCCAGAGGATAATAGAAGACTGGGGCAAGGTAAGAGGCTGATATGTCTACATGAGTTTTTCTCCTCTGCAAAGAATGAATCTTTTTGAAGGGGTGGGGGGTGACAGGTTGGGGAAGCCAGGTGGTGGGTACTATGGAGAGCACATATGGCATGGAGCACTGGGTGTGGTGCATAAACAATGAAATCTGTTATGCTGAAAATAAATTAATAAAAAAACAATTGCACATAGCTATTGAAAAAAAAAGAATGAATCCTTTTGGACATGGGATCATTCTGTAAAGAGTGTTTATTAAGTTTTCTGGGATGCAGATATAGTCCGAGAAGTATTTGGATAAAACCAAGTCAGCTAAATTGGTTTTATGCCTCTTCACAACTTCACTTTGATCAACTCCTGCTCTCCCTCCCCATTACCCAATGCTTGTTCTATGCTCTCCACCTTCCCTGGGCAACTTACATCTTGGATTAATTTCCTGGTTTAAACCTCTTAGTTTTTTATTTAATTTCAAACTGAATTTCAAAAATTTACCTAGTATGCTCCCTGTACTCTATACAGTTTCAATATGTTGAAATTATAACATAATGAAGTGAAAATTTAGTCAATTGATACCAAGATTTTTTTTTAAATTTCATGGACCAGTTAAAAAAAATAGAAAAGAAATCAAGACCAACACATGTCTTCAAACTTTTTATTTCAACAAAGATATAAAAAAATGCATGCTTATGTGTGCACACACACATTAACCCATCGTCTGCCACTTAAGTAACAGTTATTTATCATGTCATTAACCTGTACAAGACAGTTTACATTGTATTAACTCAGGTTATCATCACAATAATCTTATGAAAATAATACCATTATTAATCACACTGTAGAGTTGTGAAAAGTACGTTTCAGAAAGGTGTAATCACTTGGACAAGCCTATGGAATTAGAAGTGAAATGGGTGCCATACAACCAAGATAGTTTGAAACTAAAACACCACTTTTTAACTACTATCCCAAACAGCTTTTGCCAGACCAGATAAAATACACCATCTTTTATGTAGACCACTATTTCAAAAGAAACATTCTTTAAAGCAAGAATGGTAGGATGAATAATTTAGAAAAAAAGTAAAAAAATCATGAACTACACTAATCAAAATCCTAAACTAAAAATCCTGGATTAAACTAAGTCTAGCTTTATGAAAACGAGTAATTCATTTTGTTACTCACATATGAAATCTTTGCTATAGACAAGTATTTAACAATCATTGTGTCATCTCATTTTGTGGCTTTTAATAGTAACCTCCTATAAGGAGATTCTAAGCTGTTAGGACAACTAATGATAACAATACCAGGACAGCAGTGTTCCTTAAAGTATATGTAAATGAGCAACTACCTACTTATGAATATTGTGGTGAGAAAACACTAGTCTTTGAATCAAGGAACTTGGTTTTAATTCTGATTCTACTACCAGAGTGCCTTCCTATATCATATGCTGTTTTAAGAATTGAGTGAGATAATAACAGTGACGTACTGGATAAAGGGATTGGAATATAACAGCGATTTATTTTAAATATAGAACTTAGATTCAAGTAAATTAAGCTCTGTGGACTTCAGTTTTCTTAAAGGTAAAGATTCCATGATTTGAAAGAGCTTAGGAATTTTGTTCAGAAATGTCTCTCACAAATAGTAAATAATTATTTTTAAAGTTTTTATTTAAATTCCAGTTAGTTAACATAAGGTGTAATATTACTTTTAGGTGTTCAGTTTAGTGATTCAACACTTCCATAACACATCTGGTGTTCATCACAACAAATGCACCCCTTAGTCCCCATCACCTATTTAACCATCCCCTCACCTACCTCCCCTCTGCCAAACACCAGCTTGCTCTCTAGAGTTAAAAGTTTGTTTCCTGCTTTGCCTCTCTCTTTTTTTAAGCCCTATGACCATTTGTTTTGTGTCTTAAACTCCACATATGAATGAAATCATATGATGTTTATCTTTATCTGACTTATTGTGCATGGCATAATACTCCCTAACTTCATCCGTGTCATTGCAAATGGCAAGGTTTCATTCTTTTTGTGGCTGAGTTATGTGTAATATATACCCCAACCTTATCCATTCATCAGTTGATAGATATTTGGGCTCTTTCCATAATTTAGCTATTGTAGATAATGCTGAAATAGATATTGGGGTCTATGTGTCCCGTTTGAATAAGTATTTTTGTATCCTTTGGGTAAATACCTAGTAGTGCAATTGCTGGATCACAAGGTACTTCTATTTTTAACTTTTTGAGGAACCTCCCTAATATTTTACAGAGTGGCTGCACCAGTTTACATTCCCACTGGAAGTGCAAGACAGTTTCCCTTTCTCCACATCCTTGCCAACACCTGTTTTTTTTTTCTTATGTTGTTGATTTTAGCCATGCTGGCAGGTATGAGGCAATATCTCATTGTAATTTTGATGTGCATTTCCCTGATGTAGAGTGATCTTGAACATCTTTTCCTGTGTTTATTGGCCATTTGTATGGCTTCTTTGTAAAACTGCCTATTCATATTTTCTGCCCATATTTAGATTGGATTATTTCTTTTGAGAGGATGTTGAGTTGATAGGTTCTTTATAGATTTTGGATACTAACCTTTTATCCAATATGTCATTTGCAAATATCTACTCCCATTCCAAAGGTTGTCTTTTAGTTTTGTTGATAGTTTCCTTCACTGTACAGAAAGAAACCTTTAGTTCTGATAAAGTCCAAAGAGTTCATTTTTGTTCCGTTTCCTTGACACAGTAGACATATCTATTAAGAAGTTGCTACAGGTTATGTTAAAGAGGTTACTGCTTGTATTATCCTCTAGGATTTTGATGGTTTCTTCTCTCACTTTAAGGTCTTTCATCCGTGTTTAATTTATGTTTATGTATGGTGCAAGCAAGTGGTCCAGTTTCATTCTTCTGCATGTGGTTGTCCAGTTTTCTGAACACCATTTGTGGAAGTGACTATCTTTTTTTTTTTCTATTGGGTATTCTTTCTTGTTTTGTCTAAGGTTAATTGACTAAATTGTTGTGGGTCCATTTCTGAGTTTTCCATTCTATTCTATTGATCTATTTGTCTATTTTTGTACCAGTACCATACTGTCTTGACCACTACAGTTTTGTGATATAATTTAAAGAATGGAATTGTGATGCCACTGGGTTTGCTTTTTTTTAATTTTTAAAAATCATTTTTATTAACCTATAATGTATTATTTGCCCCAGGGGTACAGGCCTGTGAATCATCAGGTTTACACATTTCACAGCACTCAACTATATACCATACACTCCCCAATGTCCCTAACCCAACCATCTTTTCCATACCCCCCTTCCCCCAGCAACCCTCAGTTTGTTTTGTGAGATTAAGAGTCTCTAATGGTTTGTCTCCCTCCTGAACCCATCTTGTTTCATTTCTTCCTTCCCTATCCCCCAACCCCCCCACCATTCCTCTCAAATTCCTCATGTCAGGGAGAGCATATAATAATTGTCATTCCCAGGGATGCCTGGGTGGCTCAGCTGGTTAAGTGGCTGCCTTCAGCTCAGGTCATGATCCCAGCATCCTGGGATTGAGTCCCACATCGGGCTCCTTGCTCGGCAGGGAGCCTGCTTCTCCCTCTGCCTCTGCCTCTGCCTGCCACTCTGTCTGCCTGTGCTCGCTCACTCTCTCTCCCTATCTCTCTGACAAATAAATAAATTTTTAAAAATTGTCATTCCCTGAATGACTTATCTTGCTCAGTATAATACCCTTTAATTCCATCCGCATCATTGCAAATGGCAGGATTCCATTTCTTTTGATGGCTGCATAGTATTCCATTGTGTATATACATACCACTTCTTCTTTATCCATTCATCTGTTGATGGACATCTAGGTTCTTTCCATAGTTTAGCTATTGTGGATATTGCTGCTATGAACATTCAGGTGCACATGGCCCCTTAGGATTACTACATTTGTATCTTTAAGGTAAATACCCAGTAGTGTGATTGTTGGGTCATAGGGTAGCTTTGTTTCCAACTTTTTGAGGAACCCCCATGCTGTTTTCCAGAGTGGGTGCACCAGCTTGCATTCACACCAACAATGTAGGAGGGCTCCCCTTCCTCTGCATCCTCACCAACATCTGTCGTTTCCTGACTTGTTAATTTTAGCCATTCTGATTGATGGGAGGAAGTATCTCATTGCGGTTTTAATTTGTACTACCCTGATGCTGAGTGATATTGAGCATTTTTTCATGTGTCTGTTGGCCATTTGGATGTCTTCTTTGCAGAAATGCCTGTTCATGTCCTCTGCCCATTTATTGATTGGATTATTTGTTCTTTGGGTGTTGAATTTGATAAGTTATTTATAGATTTTGTATACTAGCCCTTTATCTGATATGTCATTTGCAAAATAACTTCTCCCATTCTGTCAGTTGTCTTTTGGTTTTGTTGACTGTTTCCTTTGCTGGGCAAAAGCTTTTGATCTTCATGAAATCCCAATAGTTCATTTTTGCCCTTGCTTCCACTGATTTCGCTGATGTTTCTAGGAAGAAGCTGCTGTGACTGAGTTCGAAGAGGTTGCTGCCTGTGTTCTCCTCAAGGATTTTAATGTATTCCTGTCTCACACTGAGGTCTTTCATCCATTTTAAGTCTATTTTTGTGTGTGGTGTAAGAAAATGGTCCAGTTTCATTCTTCTGCACGTGGCTGTCCAATTTTCCCAACACCATTTGTTGAAGAGACTTGTCTTTTTTTCCATTGGACTTTCTTTCCCACTTTGTCAAATATTAGTTGACCATAAAGTTGAGGGTCTATTTCTGGGCTCGCCATTCTGTTCCATTGATGTATGTGTTGGTTTTTGTGTCAGTACCATACTCTTTTAAAGATTACAGCTTTGTAATAGAGCTTGAAGTCTGGAATTGTGAGGCCACCAACTTTGGCTTTCATTTTCAACATTCCTCTGGCTCTTCAGGGACTTTTCTTGTTCCATATACATTTTACGATTACTTGTTCCATTTCTTTGAAAAAAATGATGGTATTTTTCTAGGGATTTCATTAAATGTGTAGATTGATTTAGGTAGCATAGACATTGTCACAATATTTGTTCTTCCAATCCATGAGCATGGCAAGATTTTTTTCATTTTTTTTCTTTTTTGTGTGTGTGTCTTCCTCAATTTGTCTCATGAGTATTTGTAGTTTTCTGAGTACAGATTCTTTGGCTCTTTGGTTAAGTTTATTCTTAGGTATCCTATGGTTTTATGTTCAATTGAAAATGGGATTGACTTCTCGATTTCTCTTTCTTCTGTCTTTCTATTGGTGTATAGAAATGCAACTGATTTCTGTGCATTGATTTTGTACCCTGACACTTTTTGAAATCCTGCATGAGTTCTAGCAGTTTTGGAGTGGTGTCTTTTGGTTTTTCTACATAAAGTATCATATAATCTGCGAAGAGTGAGAGTTGGACTTCTTTGCCAATTCAGATGCCTATTATTTCTTTTTGTTGTCTGATTGCTGAGGCTAGGACTTCTAATACTATGTTGAATATCAATGGTTGGTGATAGTGGACATCCCTGCCATGATTCTGACCTTAAGGGAAATGTGGGATGCCGCGTTAAGGTTGGAGACTGGAGCCAAACCAGGCCCTGACTTGTGCCTCCTTGAAAACTAAAAGGTTAATATGACCTAATAGTTGGAAAAGTTGAGTAGCACTGAGAAAGGGTCTGAGCTATGTGCCTTCTGCTCACCTGCGTGACCTCTCACATTGGTTAATTGGGAACAAAACAA
>PISX010020920.1:0-34771 GCA_004024625.1 Mellivora capensis | reverse complement strand
ATCAGAAAGGATGAATACCCAACTTTTGTAGCAACATGGACGGGACTGGAAGAGATTATGCTGAGTGAAATAAGTCAAGCAGAGAGAGTCAATTATCATATGGTTTCACTTATTTGCGGAGCATAACAAATAACACGGAGGACATGGGGAGATGGAGAGGAGAAGGGAGTTGAGGGAAATTGGGGAGGAGATGAACCATAAGAGACTATGGACTCTGAAAAACAACCTGAGGGTTTTGAAGGGGCAGGGGGTGGGAGGTTGGGGGAGCCAGGTGGTGGGTTTTGGGGAGGGCATGCATTGCATGGAGCACTGGGTGTTGTAAAACTATGGATTCTGTTACGCTGAAAAGAAATGAAATTTTAAAAAAATAAAAAAATTTTAAAAAATAAAACTGAGAAATTAAATAAATAAATAAAAATAAATGTGAGACAGGAATCCATCAAAATCCTAGACCTTGGCCTCAGCAATTTCTTGCTAGACATGTCTCCAAAGGCAAGAGAATTAAGAGCAAAAAATGAACTACTGGGACTTCATCAAGATAAAAAGGTTTGCAAAATTAGGGATTTCTGCTCTGAAAGACACTGCTGAATGAATGAAAAAAGCTACAAACTGGAAGAAAATATTTGCAAATCACTTATCTAGGAATTCTATCCAGAACATATTTTTTTTTAAAACGCCCAAAACTCAATAATAAGAAAATAAACATCCAAAACTAAAAAAAGGAGGGGGGGAGCAAAATACTTTAACAAATACTTCATCAAAGAAGATATAAGGATGGAAAATAAGCACACAAAAAGATGCTCAACTTTGGGGCTCAGTCAGTTGAGTGTCCAACTCTTGGTTTCAGCTCAGATCATGATCTCAGGGCGAGATCTCAGGTGTGAATGTCTGAGACAGGTGAGTGAATGTCAGGAGGTAATAGAGATTCAGGCAGTGGTGTACCATAGCAAACTTACACTAGTTCATGATTATACTAGCTTGTTATACCAGCTCATCATCTGATTATTAAATTTTCAGAAATTTTGCAAGCTGGCAGTTAAATCTTTGCTACCTTGAAATTGGCCATTGAGGAAGTATTTACATGGAAATCAGCAAATGTTAAAAATCAGGGTTTTCGGGGTGCCTGGGTGGCTCAGTGGGTTAAAGCCTCTGCCTTCGGCTCAGGTCATGATCCCAGGGTCCTGGGATCGAGCCCCGCATCGCATTGGGCTCTCTGCTCAGCAGGGAACCTGCTTCCCCTCCTTCTCTGTCTGTCTGCCTCTCTGCCTGCTTGTGATCTCTGTCTGTCATATAAATAAATAAAAATCTTTAAAAAAATCAGGGCTTTTATTTTTTTTATTTTTGGTGAGCTAATTGTTGAACATTTACCAGCACACTGCTGGGTGGATGATGAGAGCAGAGACAAAGACAGACCCTTCTAGGTAATAAATACAAGGGAACCTTACTTTCAGCCCCATGTTAACTTAAAGGTAGAGTTCTACCAATTTGTAACATTTACAAAAATCTCTTAATTACCAAAAAGACTGGTAACCTGACATGTTAAGTTTAAAAAAGTTTTAACTATAATAAAATGACTAAATACGCTTGTTAAAAAGAAACCCAGCAAGGAGGTTGTAAATACGATTCAAGCTTTTATGTCCAATTTCTGAAATTCTCTTCCAAAAGTTATATTCCCTAGACCTAGCCAAACCACCAGTCTTCAGTTCTGACTCCCAAATTTAGACAAAGTCTGAGTTCTGCAGGTGCTGTTTATTGAATGTTTTGACTGCAGATTCATCATCTGTAAATTTTTCAAGAGATTCTGAAAGCACAGTATGCTTCAAAATAACCACCTGGACAAAACAGAACCTTTGCAGAAGCTAAAAGCAATTAGGTGATAGATAGATATAAAAGAAACACAGCATTCTCCTTCTTCATTGCAAATCTGTACTGGGAAGTGAGGTCATTGGGGATTGAATATTTGTGTTTTTTTAATCCACTGATTTACATAGTTTAAGATTAGAAGAAGTGGAATCTGAAGTTAATTCGTAAAAGTAGGCAGTCCAATCAAAATTATGATTCTACAAAATTCTCTGAATCAACTATAAGTTTCACAATGTTTAAACTACCACTTTTGGAACACTTAGAGTTTAATAAAATAATCAATAACATTTGCCACTTCTTAAAATATTTTCAAAATTAAATGTAGGACGTAAGAAATCCATTTTAAAAAACTAAAACCCATGGATATATTAAGGAATAAGTCTTTTTCATCAAAATGCATTCAAGGTTAATAATTTTAAGATCCAACAACACTCAGCTTGACAACAGAAACTCCAAAATGCAGAAATTGAAATACACCTGAAATTTTCAAATAATAGATAATACACTCATAATAAATACAAAAATAAATTTAAATTTAAAAATTAATTGCTTGATTATTAGTTAATAATTAAAATAAATTTTAAAATAAATAAATGGTAATGCAACTTGATATAGAGCAATTAATTTTATTTCTAGAGACTCCTTCTTTTCTTTTTGCAATAGAAGTAGAGATTAGGCCACATATTTTAATGTGCTATTATTGGATGAATCTGTTTCATTCAAGGACAGATCAAAGATTGACTAAATTTCTAACCACAACATTTTATTTTTTATTCTTTTCTTAAAGATTTTATTTATTTATTTGACAGACAGAGATCACAAGTAGGCAGAGAGGCAGGCAGAGAGAAAGGAGGAAGCAGGCTCCCTGCTGAGCAGAGAGCCCGATGTGGGGCTCGATCCCAGGACCCTGGGATCATGACCTGAGCCGAAGGCAGAGGCTTTAACCCACTGAGCCACCCAGGTGCCCCCTAACCACAACATTTTAAAGAAAAAAATTTCACAAATATGAAAGGAAAAAGTTTAAATCTTTATTAGAGAATTAATCTTCTGTACACATAGGTGATTGACAAAAGTTGTGAAGATCCACTCAAAGAAAACTTACTATGCAAAAATTCACTGCTGAGTAAATAATGATTAAGGAGCATTAATTATTAAAATATAGTGGATATTTTCCATTTTATGAAAAGTCAGTATTGCTCTAGATCATGAAAAGGACACATAAAGCAGATTAACAGGCAGCAATTACTATGCAACTATTAGTTAAGTAGTATGTCTATGAACAATGCTAAATGGTATGAGGAATGGTTATGATATTAAAAAACAGATAGTATGACCACAAATACAAGTGAAAATTAAATTTGTTATACATATATGTACACAGAAAAAAACAAAATAAAATACAGCAAAAACATTAACAGTAGTCATTTATGTTTCTTATGTATTATGTTTCTATGTGTATATATTACATATGATTATAGGCTACTCATAATCAGAAAGCAATACATATTAAACTAAAAATTAAATTGAGCCCAAAATTTAAAAGCTTCAAACTCTTTTTTTTAAGACTTTATTTATTTGTCAGGGAGAAAGAGAGCACAAGCAGGGAGAGAGGAAGCAGAAGGAGAAGAAGGCTCCCTGCTGAGCAAGAATTCCTGATTCCAGACTAGATCCTAGGACCCTGGGAACATGACCTGAGCCGAAGGCAGACACAGCCTGACTAAGGGCTGAGCCACCCAGGTATCCCAACTTAAAATTCTTTTAAGTTGGATCTACTGAAAATGCCCTAGCTGAAGAACAATACAGAAACTAACATTTGTCCAAGTCTTAGCTCATGCTTTGGGATTTTAAAGGAAAATATTTATCTGGGTTACAGAGATTGAAGCTTACCCCTTGGGGTGGATAGAACTCTAAGAATGGCCTCCAATGACCCACATCATTGTGTCATCTCCCCTCCTTTGATCATGGGTGGAACCCATGAATATAGTATGATATCACTCCTGATCATGTTACTTTATAAAGCAAAAAGGAAATTAACCTGGTGGACCCAATCTAGTCACATGAGTCCTTTAAAAGTGGACAGTTTTCTCCAGACAATGACAGAACATGAAATTAGAAAAAGTCCAACTGTGAGAAGGACTTGATATACCCTTGTGGATTTGGAGATAGAGAGGACCAGGTGAGAAAGAACCCAAATTGTCTCTAGGAACAGGGAATGGCCCATGGCTGACAGCCAGCAAATACCTCAGACCTACAGAACTGGATCCTGCCAAAAATCTGAATTAAATTAGAAGCAAATTCTTCCCCAGAGCCTCCAGATAAAAGCCCAGCACTGCCAACACTTTGATCTCCTGAGCAGGAAAGCTCATCCTACTTCAAGCCACAGAACTTTGAGATAAGGGACAGATAGTGTTTTAAGTCATTACACTTGTATTTGTCATCCAGCAACATTCCTTTATACTGCATTTCCAGGCAGGGTCTTTTGAGGGAGAATTTCCTTCAAATAACTTCAATCCCTTCAGAGTAGAATTTCTAACAGGGTATTTGCATTTTGAGACTCAAAGTCATTAATATTTCACATGATTTTAGTTCTACATAATATAAGTTTCCAAAAGGCTATCAAATATTTTATGTATACAGTTTTGTTTTGTTTTGCATTTCATGTTGAGACCAAAAAATTACCCTGAGAAAATATTTCCAATACATTACAGCAGTCATGGTGAAAATAATTCCATGACCTGAAATTTGTTTTACAACAAATTTGGGAGGGAAAGAAACCAATATCGTTAAATAAATCACACCTGAATATGGCCATCTTTTTTAAAAATTGAGCATTCTTGGGACGCCTGGGTGGATCAGTTGGTTAAGCGGCTGCCTTCAGCTCAGGTCATGATCCCAGCGTCCTGGGATCGAGTCCCACATCGGGCTCCTTGCTCGGCAGGGAGCCTGCTTCTCCCTCTGCCTCTGCCTGCCACTCTGTCTGCCTGTGCTCGCTGGCTCTCTCTCCCTCTCTCTCTGACAAATAAATAAATTTTTTAAAAAAATTGAGCATTCTTGAATTCAGTATTGGAGCATATTAATAGGGAAAAAATATTTCTGAAAACATTTACCCTTGTCCCATTTACTCTGGTTGGCCATTTTCTCCCAGCCACCCCATGGAGCCATCCATATTGGGAGAGTCACTAACTAACCTGTCACTTCTGAAGCCATGTCCTAAGTTGAAATTTAGCTTAGTGATATTCCTTTAGACTTTCTTAGTCTGTAAGTCTACTTATTGCTCTTTTGACATCAAATCTAAGCTTGTCTGGAAGAGAACTGTGCTTTACACCAAAAGCAACTTAAAATAATTTTCTTTCCTAACTTTTAAATCCATTCCACAAAATGCAATCAGAATTCACTCTAAGCCTGTCCCATGAGTAAAACAAAAAAGACTAAATGATGTCTGAGATCCCTTCCAAATTTAATATTCAATGGATTGGGCATTTAATGTAATTGGCAATAAAGCTAGATAAAAACTTATTTTTACAAGATTTAAGCTAGAAGGTCAAGAGAATAACAAATGACCCTTGTCATAATTTGATAAAATTTCCTTTGAAGATCTCAGAGAATATTAAGGCCATACTTGACAGTCTTTGACTGCAACCACCTACAGGCTTCACATTATTTCGAGCATCTCCTCAATGCTAGATGCTTCAGGCACAAAATGTGGAACCAAGAAACTATTCTGAGCTAAGGAAGCGTCCACTTTTATTTTAGGTGCATTTCTTTCCAATGTTTTATTATCATGAAAAAGCAGACCAAAAGAACACCATTTTCAACCATCCTCAAACCTAACCAAGGGTCATAACAAATTTTCCATAGGTATTTTAATCAATCTTTCATTGAAATGGAAAAGCAAGGTGTCTATTAGCTCCTTTCATTTCATTTAGGGGAGAAGGATGGGAAGCAATAAAAGAGAGTAAGGGAGCACATTCATATTTTAATATGTAGTATTTGGATGACTTGTAGTTTCATATTCCCAGAATTTAAGAGAATAACTACATAATGATTGATACTTTGGGGAAATCATCAGGATATGAAATTAATTTCTTAGCCTGGAACTTTAATTTGCCACATGAAGAATTAAGACATAATAAAATCAAATATCCTTTATTAGCCATAATTCTCCTCAGGAAAATTTTGTACTCCCACCCACCAATTCCTATCTCCACTCTATGATTTTGATTCATGATATGATGTCATCACCCACCTTTATTTTTAATCTGGGATTAATGTAATTAAACCCAATTTTATTTATCAGTCCTATCTGCAGAATCAAGTCAAGGAATAAAAATAAGCCTGGGAGAACACTGCCCTACTAGACCCAGTTAAAACTATGTTCACAAGGAAGTATTTTCTATAGGATTAAAAAGGAAAGAATTAAGGATACAATTAGCAAATTGCCTAAATACAACTTCAGTGTTTCACGGATAACTCTTCTTGCACAGGATATAAAATGATAGGCCTCCATGCTTTATATCCAACTGGTCCCTCAGCCCCAGAACTCCCCTTCCTCACTTCTATACTTATTAACCACACATCTCATTCTAAGAAGCCCAGTTCAAATGCCACCTCCTTCCTGGAAAAATTCTGTATCACCATACCACAGGTCATTCTTTCTAGTTCCCACTTTTATATTTCCCCTCACTGGTCATGGACTAAACCTAGAGATTCAACAGAAGTAATTTAGGAATTATCCCATTCATCAAAGAGTTTATAGTAAGGGTGCTTTAGAAAATAAGCCAGAGAAGGGGATGCTGCCTTAGCATAATAAAGCTAAGTCACTCCTGAGAAATATTAGGAAGAAATGTTTTAAATATTTTAATTGACATTAAAATATTAGTTCCTCATTTAATGAGGAAGAAAAAATCAATTCTCTGATAAAGAGGCACCAATTTCAAGCTCCGAAAGAAAGCCAGCTTCCAAACAGAGCAAAAACCCCTTGTGGTTTCTCTCCTCACCCCTATGCTGTACCTGCCCTCATCTCTTCCCTCTGCAAGGCCAATACAGCTAAGCAGAGTATAATGTCCTGTCATTCACAAGACACTGGAGGCAATGAAATCAGCAAAACACAAGGAGAGAAGATGTGGACTGAGATTCAAATATCTGAGAGGACTGAGGGGGAAAGCATGGACCATCTCAAGGGTACCCAGGAGAACAGAAGGGCACTGAGGACACCTACAGGGAACAAGTTAAAGAGAGACTGAAAGTGGAGGAAGAGTTAGGGAACAAGAGAGCTTCCATAGGAGACAGCCCTCAAGGTTTACACAGTGGGACCTCATCGTGTAGAATGCAAGGGAATGATGTTGCTAGAGCTGACTTTCTCCCCGACTCGGTATGGCTTGGGAAAATTACCTGTATCATTCAGTAGTGATTTACATTTTTTTTTCAATCATGACTTTTTACTGTACTTGCTTACTTATCTTTCTCCCCAAACTTATAGTTCTGTTTGTCTGTTCTGCTTGGTGTTAGGCCTAGTCTTTTGCTCACAGTAGTTAATTGTAGTAGACACTGTTCATGACCCACCCAACAGCCACTCTGTCCTTCTTCCACCCTATCAGAACCCTGACTTTCTTTGGGTAACTCCAGAGGTAACCAGGATTAATTTTTATGCCTCTGACAACTATTACTGGTCTGGGGTGGGAATGTAATAGAAGTTGGTACAATCAGACTGAAGAAAAAGACTTTCATTCTGTGCTTAAAGGGCAAGGGTAGGGGGGGAAGACATGAACCAGGAAATATATGGCTTTGACTGACACTGGTGGCCGTCTTGCAGTCACAAAGGATATAGGCTTAAGGTGAAAAAAAAACTGTGAGAATGGCAGAAAACAGACACTAACAACCCTGGATGTTAGTACCATCACTCAGCCCCCAGCTTTATCATGACTGTGCCCCAGCAGACGTCTGGACTCCCAGTTGTGGACAGTACTCTTCTATGTTTTGATTCACTTTGAGTCACAGTTTTTATATTTGACTAGTAAAGTTACAAATGGGTTTTTTTTTAATTGAAAAACAGTGAATGAAAGTTATTTACACATATTTAATCATAGCTTTAAGGATTTGTTTTTTAAAAAGGGAATAAATGTCACAACAAAAGCTGTGGGAACTTGGGAGCTAGATAGACCATATGGAATTGAATGGAGAAAACATTAATAGCTAACCCTTTGAATATAGAGAAGATAGTGGGCAAACACTGGAACTGGGTTTCAAGACGCAAGATTCAAGACCTTGAAATGACCAGATGGAAAATCAAGAATGGACTAGGGATACCAGGCGGAGAGCAAAGACAAGAATTTTAGCACAGAGACTAAAAGCAAACTTGGTTACAGAGAGCAGGCTACAAGTCAGTGATTCAATCACAAGTTCTGTTAGACAGAATTCCTTGAAATAAGTATGATATCAAGATGGGAGAGCTTTCATTCATTCAACTATTATTTGAAGACCTGCTTTGTGCCAGGCACTGTGTAAGGTGCTAGAAATACAAAGGTAAGCAAATACAAAGTACCTACCCTCATGGATCTTACAACCTAGTGGGGAGGTAGGCATTATTCACACTCTAAAAATGTAATATTGCACCAGTAATTTGAAATGAAGGAAAGCTACCCAGTGCTAGGAAAACACTGAAGCAGGATATGTGAGCTGGTAGGGACAGTTGCTAAGAAAGGTTTCTATGAGGCACGGAATCTTGAACAGAGTTAAGAACCATTAGCAGAAACTGAATAGGTAAAGAGAGGAGAAAGAAGAGCATTCTAGGAAGAGAGAAGAGTATGTGCAAATGCCCTGGGACAAAGATGCTTAAGAGACCCTGGGAAAAAGCTAGAGAGGAAGAGTGAAGGGGAGCATGGTAGGAGATGAAGCTAAACAGGCAATGAGATAAGGAGACAACATAGTAGGCCATAGTCTTTATCCTAAAAGCAATGGAGCCCATTAGAGCTTTCTTAGCAAATGAGGTTGTGAATTATATTTGTGCTTTGAAGGGACTACTCCAGATGCAAGTGAGGGAAAATACCTGGAGAAGGACTCATGCAGCTGAATAGGACCTGATAGGATGCAATTACAGTAACCCCCGAGGCAACATATGATGCCTAGAGCAGTAGCAATGACAATGGTGAGAAGTGGATAGATATGAAATATATTCAGGTGGTGAAAGCTATTTGTATAGGCATTATTGAGCAAGACAAAAAGAGCACCAATGAATGCCTAGGTGAAAGAGAAGAAGATGGAGCCAACCACAGAAAAGACAGCACAAGGCCAGCTGTAGGGTTGACTTTAGTTTTTGTCTTTTAACAGATTATGAATTCATCAGTGGTGTGAACTTGCATGCTAGGACCTTAATTACAGGTATGGAGGGATGTAGTTCCTCCTCCCACAGAAATAAATTTGATTATTCCAGTTATAAGGATAAGAGTTCCTCAGACTAAAATGTTCACTCATGATGGAATGCAACAGTCATACATACACCCACTTCCAAGCCAAACATACTCCCTCCATTTTTTCAACTCTTTCTTTCTGCTTCTCTTGTCCCCTGGTCTCTTTTTGAAACCCCAGCAAAATTGCTTTCTTTTATTTAAGGCTTTTTCATTCCCCCCACCGCCCCGGCCAAGAATCAGGAATACTCAATGGAGACAAAAAAAAAATTCCTTTGAAAGAAATACATCACCTTTGGCAGAAGTACTAGCAATTCTGTTCCTTTATATAGCCATATGGCATGAAGAAAAATTATCTAATTTATCCAAACTTCTTACTGAAAATTCACTTTAAAAGGTAAAAAAATACAGCATATACTGCATCTAAAGCTTATACACTATAAAGAGCCTCTTTTCCCTGAGATCGTTAGGAAGCTCCTCATTTATACCTACAAAGCAAGAGGCCTCCCCCGTCTATATATAGATTTTTTTTTAAGTTAACAGATGATTAGAAACTAACATAGGGGACACGTTAGATTTTTATTTTTCTTAAAGTGACCAAAATGGTGTGCATTTATGAATAAGCTTCCCGACTAAATTTTAAGCATGACATCTGCAGACTAATGGGTTCCCTTTCTGAGAAGGTAAGACCTCTGATTACAGATAATGTGTACTGCACTTACTCTCCTTGAGAAAAGTAAGGGCAGCTTTCAAAGTGATTACATTGATTTTTTATTAATCAGTTTTCCCAATCCAAAACAACTATTCATATTCACTTAGGGATGTAAAAACCTAGTAAAATTTCATTCATAGCCTAGTTTAGCAACAGCTAATGAAAAGTCAGATTCTTTCTTCCTTACTCTCCCTCCACCAAATCACAACAACCGGACCTGTGGTGGTCATCCCTGACCAGACAAGTACGAAATTAGGAAAATTAATGATGATACTATTTGTTGAACTGTACTTCATAAGAATTATTATTATTAATACCTACAATAATGAAAGGTAGAAATTTGTATCTCTATTTCATAAATGGAAGGAGAGAAACTTGAAAAGGCAATAAGTTGTCCAAGACTAGAATGCCAGGAGAGAATAAAGCTGGGAATTAAGCTGAATTTTCTGATTCTAAAATCCATACTCTTTCTACCATGATTCTCTACTCATAAGTTGACCTGCCAGGGTCCATTTCTAGATCCATTTCAGCTTTGGATCTTACTGTGAGAAGAGTTCTTAAAGTTTCTTTAGTACAAGCTCCTTCGACAAGAGAGAGAGGCAGCTAACAAAATATGGTGGAAGGCTTTTCCTTGGGAGGCAGTGGTGAGAAGCTCAAGTTCTGGGATCAGAATGAGGTCTGCATCTCTTCTCTATGCATGTGTGACCCCAGGGATATTTTCTCTAAGCCTGTCTCCCCATTTATCTACAAAGTAGATGAAAATATCTATCATAGAGTTATTTTCAGAATTTAAGGAAATCAAATAAAATATTTACCATATTTTGACAAATACTGTGTTCAATAAATAATGAATAATAAATAAATATTAATTAGAATTATTGCAAAGAGTAAAATTAGGTTCATTCTAGCTGGTACCTTTTCATTCATTTTAGTTTGGCTTTCTAGAAAAATAGTTTAAACCCTACATAGCAACAGATTTTGTCAGAATCATCCCATTTTATTACCCTTATACAGCATGACTTCCTGCTCCCACACGTTGTTCAGTAAAGAATGAGCTAGACAGATCACCGTACTTTTAACTTCTATTAGCTGGTCAATTCAAATCTTTTTCATATAAACAGATGTCGAGCCAACCTAGTTCATAATACACATATACAACTGATTTGAGAATTTAAATGCAAACATTTAAAAATGTGCTCGTTAGTTATCACCTTACTCAGAGAACAGATTCACAAGGATCATGAGATGATCCATGTGACTGACTACATAAAGATTTTGTGGAGTGAAAGCTCTCAAAGCAGGCACTAAATATATGTCAACTGTCCCCTCCATAGAGTGTTGTTTTTGTCTAATGCCAAGATATCAGCATATCACCACAGACAGCAGCTTGAACAAATATGAGAACATGGACCTCTCCAGCTATTATTGGATTCTGTCTAATCCACCCCCATGGAGTCTATATATGGTCATTTCAATTCATGTGGAAAAGGAGTCCAAATTGGTCATGTTTGCTGACATCAGAAAACAAGCCATTTATAGAAGGACTCCTCTAAGCGCAGATATTTGTGGAAAGATTCCTCTTCAGGTGGTAATTTGTGACTAATGTTTTTGACTTTGTGCTTGATCTTAACTCTGCATTGGTTAGCCAAGAAATGTCCTTTCATCTTCCTACACCTGAACTTTAAAAGTCTCAGCAAAAGGTAGATACCAAAAGTGTGAACTGCATCCAGAGTTCTCAAATTAACAGCACATTAGAATCACCTGGGCAGCTCCTTTAAACTACGAATGTCCAGACCTCACCTACCTAGATCTATTAGATCTGAACCTCTGTGGTGGTTTTTTAAAAGCTCCCTGAGGCATTCTAATTTGAATTGAGACTAGCTGACCTCAAAATTCACTTTCAATCCATCCTTCATTTTAGAAATACATGGGGTATTCTCCTCCCCTAAGATGTTATCCATGATTTTGCCTACTTACCTTAAAAGCAAAAACTGGGGGGGGGGGGGGGGAGTATTCCACTCTCAAGAACTCTCTATACACATTTGTTACGCTTTGACCAAATATCTGCAATTTTCAGCAATTTCCTCTAAATAACATGCACTTAGACTGAGCAAAGTTAAAGGGTTAAATGAAAGAATCAGCCCCCTATTTTTTCTTTCTGAGATCAGAAACTATAACTCAGGCCCCATTCTTTTCTGCCTGCATAGCTACATCTCATCCTTCCTTCTGAATTCTGAATCTCTCCCACTTCCTCCCTGTGGGATCTATAGAGTCCGCCTTATTCTCCCAACCACAAAAGAAAACACAAGCTACAAGTCAAGACTGCTTCCTCCTTGACCCCTCCCTATTCTACAGGCAAAAATGTTGAAGCCCAGACTGTGAAATGTTAGAACAGAGAATGCCAAATTCAAGCACTATGTTCCAATTATTTTCACCTTGTCTCTCATAAATACACACAGATTTTCCTAACATGGTCATCTACTAAACTTTTCAGAAATCAAGAATATACAAAGGGAAAGACATGCATATTGAAACGGGCTGAGATGAAGAGCACTAATGTCATCCATGTAGTTTGAAATGCACCAAAAACTGGATTGATGGATGGATAGATTTTGTAGCAAAGTGACAGCAATGTTGAATCTGGGTGTTAAGTATGTGTTGCTCACTGCATAACTCTTTCAATGTCTCCATATGTTTGAAACTTTTTAATATAATGGAGGAAAAGGATGTACTAGAGGAAAATTTGGATGAATCCCACAGACATAATAATAAGTGAAATAAGTCAAACAGCAAGAGTACATTTTTATGACTCCAATTACATGAAGGTCAAGAATAGTGAAATAATCTATGGGGAGAGAAGTCAGAATAATGGAAATCTTAGGGTGGGAAAATAGTGATTGGGAAATGTTATGAGAAAGCTTTTTGCAGTTCTGGAAATGTTCTGTGCCTTGATTTATTTCTTGTTCTGTTTCTCGATACCCAGACATATATGACTGATAAATAGATAAACAGATAGATAAGAATTCACTGACCTATACAGTTTACTATAGTATACCTCAATTTAAAAAAATGCTTTTAAATATTTACTAGGGAAAAGTAGTCATATGAGTTTGCTATATTACTTTCAACAACTCAGTATTATTCATGTGGAATTAATTTGCTCTCTGTAGCAAAGAACCACTTAACCATACATATAATCCTAATTCCTACAGTTTCTGCCCAGAATTTCTTTTTCTACCCTGATAGTCTAGCCTAAGTGACCACAAGTGAACCTGAAAGGCTGCTGATCTGCCTCTCTTGAGACCTGAAACTTTTTTCAAAACAACAATCCAATTTTTTCTCCTCTTAGCTCTCTAAAATAAAGATTTCTCCAAAGCTAAAGGTAATCCAATTTGGAAAGTCTAAATACAGGAGGAAAGAAGGGAAAAATACCAGCCACAATCACAATTTTGCTTGTTGACTATTCTTCCTATGTTACTCTTTGTTTACCTTTATGCAAAGAGAACAAAAGTAGTGTTGATGTTTCCTCCATTTTTCACCTTAATACTTCCACCAGCAACTCCCTTAGTGAAGTTGGATAGAACTGACTGAAATAACACTGTTTCATAAGGTGAGTCTCTGAGCAATGAAGCAAAGCTACAGAGGTGAGTGGCAGAAAAGATGCACCCTTTTCCATCAGTATTCTTTATCTAAAAATTATAGTGATTCTATGTAAAATCCTGAACAATCAGCAAATCAGATCATTTTTTACTAACTCATTTATCAGCCTGAGATTTCTTGATGATAAAACTAAGGTGAGAACCCAAGGGTGGCAGAAAAGTTTACATGACATTCTTAACAACCAACTTAGAGATAGATATCTTGAAAATCTAAGTCCAGCTATACTACATAAAACATTTAAATCATGTAAATACTGTGTAGATGCTCAAATGCTATTAAGGAGATCAATCGAATATTTCTCTTGATGTCTATAGAACTCTGTGTAACCTCAAACTTCTTTCACCTAAATTTTAAGCAGTTTGAGAACCAAAACATGTTTCCATTTAAAGCAAAACTCCAAATCAATATGCAGGACTTTTTTTTTTAACTTTACCATTCCTTAGGGGAAGAGAGAAGTTAATGAAAATTCTTAATTCTCTGCATAAATGCTAAAAGATTCTGGAAATACTTTTATTTGAGGGGGATAATCCTCTGGAGGGAAATTTAATATCTGTATCAAAGGAGCAAGATGAATATTGTCAATCTCTGCCAAATTCTGCTTTATTCAGTTTCTTACCTTTCAAATGCAAAGTATGATCTCAGATTGTCTGGTATGAAAAGTTCCCAAAACTTCCAAAATGTTCACTGTGGTTCTTAAGACCCAACCTGAGCTAGAGAGAGTTGAACTGTCAGATGTTGTAGGAACCGATTAAGACAACAAACCAAAATGAAAATAACAGTCAAGCCTCTAATCACTTACTGCAATAGTATAAGCAAGAGACTAAACCAATTCCCTCTGCTCTATTTTCCCCATGGAACATGGTCAGTCACCAATCACTAGTTGATGGTCAGGTGAAGCAGCACAGACAGGGTCATTTCACTGCCAAAGGAGCCACAAACAAAAGGTTCCTGCAATATTATGGACCCTGGGGATAAGGTAAGGGAGGAGAAGTGCGAGGAGTGGAAAAGTACTAAGTACTGAGTCAGAGCTGAGGAAAATGTCTTTAAATTCTTCCCTTCCTGCGCCATAAGGACATCTCTGCAGAAGTCCCAAAATAAGAAGGCCTCCACTTGGAGGCACCTGAGCTAGGAATGCAGCTATGTGTAAGAGCATGGCTGAGCAGGGGGCCTGAGTCCTTGAAGAGAACTCCTTTCATAGGCCACAATGCACCAAGTCTGCCTTGGGGAGGGCAATGTTCCTCCATGAAGCCTGACATGTAATTACAATTACAAAAATTGTCAATGGTCAAGCCTGAAAGATCACCCAGTGGTTCTGGGGCAGGAGCTGGACTCCTCAGTGATGACTTTCAAAAATATCCCATTTTGTTCATCTCCTATCTTACCTTTAGGTTGTGAAAGAAATTAACTGTCATTAAGATTGTGTATACACACACACACTTACATATGTAATATATATAAAACATATATACACATATATGTAATATATTTATTTATTTATAAATATCTTCATATATTTATGATATATTTCAAATGTTTTCATAAAGATATAAAACTTGCCTCAAAAACATATAATCTCACAACAAACAAAACCTATGAAAGTAGAAGGGAAGAAATAATAAAGAGTAGAAATCAATGAAATTAATTTGAAAATAATTCAAAGCAAATGTGTAAGATAAACAATCATCAAAGCCAAAAGTTAGTTCTTTGAAAACATTGATAATATTGGATACCCTAAGAGTGATTAAGGAAGAAAACATAAATTACTGATATCAGAAATAAAAAGGGAGTTGCATTGCGGTTTCTATAGACATGAGAGGATAAAACAACCATGAAAACTAATAAAAAAATTAGTTTATTAAAACCCTCAGGTCAATAAATTTTACAACTTGGGTAAAAGAAAAAATCCTCAAAAAATATAATTTATAAAACCTATCCAAAAAAGAAGGAAAAATCTTAAGAGTATAATATTCATTAACAAAACTCAATCCACTATTTAAACTTTCACACACACACACACACACACACACACACACACACAAACACATAATACCTAAGCCCAAATGGTTTTACTGGTGAATTTTTCCAACCATTCAAGGAACTAAAGACCAATTTAGCAAAAACTCTTCCAAAAAACAGAAAAATTATATTTGTATCATATTTAGAAACAGATATTCTTAGTATCTTTATAATGCCAGCAAAATGTTGATTCAAAATATGAAAAAAAGGCAAATTTAATATAAAAGGCAAAAAAATAAACTTTTAAATGAAACATTAATCATCATACTTTGGAGGGAGAAATTTCTTTAAAAAGATAGAGAAAGCACATTAAAAGTACCTTAAAATTGATCATTCCTATTCATGAGAAAAAGCACCATTAAGAGTGAAACAAAATCTATAGACAAAGATATTCACAAGTCATCTAACTGCCACAGACTCACATTCGGAATACACAAAGAACTTCTACAAGTTAATAAATAAAAGGTAGACAAGCCAACAGAGAAAATGACCAGAAGACTTAAACAGCCACTTGACAAAGGAAGGTATCTACATGGCTTGTAAGCATAAGACAAGGTTCTCAACATCATTAGTCATCAAGAAAACATAAATTAAAATTACACTGAAAAAACACTCATCAGAAACTAAAAAGATAGAATGAGATAACACTCACAAAAAATTTAAAAGAGTAAATATTTGGGGAGTGCTGAAGATACGGAGCAAGCAGATTCTGTAGATGAGAGTACAAGTTGGTACATCTATTGAAAACTATTTGGCTATATGCCAGAAAGCTGAATGTGTACATTTATTTTGCTGTACAGAAGCTTTTTAGTTTGATGTAGTCCCATTTGTTGATTATTTCGTTTCTTATGTTGTAGGTATTAGATCCAAAAAATCATTCCAAGCCCCATGCCAAGGAGTTTTGCTCCTGTTTTCTTCTAGGAGTTTTATGCCCAGGCAGGGGAATTAATTCATACCCAAAGCTTAGGGTAACTCCCAGCCCCTCCCAAACAGAGAGTCTGTTTGAGAAACAGAGAGTACCCTGGAGTTGCCCATCACCCTCCCATCCAGGAAGGGAACCTGAGACACAGCCCCACCTACCGTGGAGAGTGTCTTCAGCTCCATCCACCCAGAAAAGTGGCAAAAACACCTGAAAGCAGTGTAGTCCACTGGCCCTTGAGCAGAGAGAAAAGCAGCTAGAGCTGATAGTTTGCAGCACAAAGCCAGTGGCCCTGTTCGCCCAGGGAATTTAGGGTACAAGTCACTTGACTTAAAGCAATAAACAAAGAATTTTATTGGTTTTAGAGCTGCTTCACCCACTGCACCTGGGCAGGGAATCTAATTCATAGCCCTGCTCATGACTGAACAAAGCCTTCATCCTGTCCAACCAGGAACCTAACCAGCACAGGGGAAGCTGGACAGCCCATTCAAAAGCTCTATATACAGGCACTTAAAAAGACAGCATAGCCTGTGGCTTTCTCCATCTGGAGAGCAAATCAGTGAATTCACCTGACCAGGAATCCAGTGTACACTATGGCCTGACTCAGGTCCCCAAACAATGAACTATATAGGCTCTGGGTCCTGTCCTGCTGCCTTGCCAGGGTAGGTAAGCTAATTCATCACCCCATCTACTACTAAATACAGTACCCAGTCCCAACCACCTAGTAAGTCTGACCAGAGAATCCAGGCAACCAGAGACACCATCCTATAGCCTCACTTGGATAGGGCACCGAGCCAAGCAATACTGTCCAACTATTCTCAGCCAGTGGCACAACTTCCCCATTCTCATCCTTTGAGCTCAGACAGTTGCCTCACCCAAAAATACATCATAAAATAGCAGGTTGCACCTGCCCAAAGACTTTACCAGCAGAAACACCCAGAAACCCAGACTGAGCTGACTGGTGAAGAACTGTCTCTGCCAAAAGTTCTATAAATTCTATAAAATAAACTCTAAATTCTGAAAGAAGACTCCAATTACTCAAATGTGAAGATACAACATGAGGAATCAAAGATCACAAGATCACAAAAAAATCAGGTAAATAAAACACCACCAAAAGAAGCTAATAAATTAAGCCCCAATAACTGACCCTAAAGAAATGGGGATCTATGAACTGTCAGACAAAGAATTCAGATTAAACCTCTTGTGGAAGTTTGGTGAACTACAAGAAATCACAGACACACAACTAAATGAAGTTGGGAAAATAATGAATGAACAAAATGAGACACTGGAAAAGGAAAAACCAACCAGCAAAATAAACAAACATAAAATCCTACAGCTGAAAATGAAGAAATCCATGGAGAGTTTCAAAAGTAGACTCAACCATGCAGAAGGAAAAATCAATGACCTGGAGAATAGTGTATCAGAAATCACCCAGTCAGAGTAGCGGGGTGGGTGGGGGGGAGAGACTAAAGAGACTAAAGAAAGCCTATGGGAATTATGTGCACAATAAGAAGAGACAATACACACATTACAGGAATTTCACAAAAAGAGAAAAAGAAAGGGACTACAGCTGAAAATGTCCCAAAACTGGGGAGAGAGATGAACACCCACATAGATCTATGTGGCCCAAAGGATCTCAAATAGATTGAACCCAAACACGGCTACACTGAGACACAATATAATTAAAATGTCAAAAGTCAGATACAAGGAATTTTAAGAGCAGCAAGAGTAAAAAGAGAAGTTACATATAAGAGAAGCCCCATAAGACTATCAGCAGATTTTCCTATGCAGTATCCAGCCCAAATCCATATATTTCGATAAAACTCAATGCACAAATGATCAATGAATTTCATTAGACTTTACCCCGAAAACAACTTTGGATCAAGTCATATATGGACAATTGATTCTTACAACTGAGAGAGTGGTAATGGCCAGCTGCCTTGCTACCCTCTTTCCTACCCGTGACAGGCTCCTCTAGCATAGTGGGATGTATATACTAGTATCCGCCAGTCAAGGTGGGTAAAGGATGGAATGCACCACCCTCCAATCTCTTTTCAAACACAGAATTCACTCATCTCAAATCACGAATCCTCTGCTGAGAGGACATGAGTGGAGAACTATCACAACTTAGTGACCATGAGAAATGTTTGAATTCATGAAAAGCAAACTGTGCCTATTCACTCCTTCTCCACAGAAAATACAGGAACAATCAAAGAAAAAAATTGTGGGAACTGTCAGGGTGTAACATTATGATATTTTTAAACCTGGAAATACAAAGTATTTTTCATACACCTTCTGAATTTACCCAAGTTCTCCTCTTGCCAAGGCACATTTGTGTTAGGTAAGTCATGCTGTATTATTATTCCAAACTAAGAAATTAATTTAAGCACTGACAGACTGAAAGAGGCAATCCACTTCTTCTGACCATGCAAGCATCTTAACCACAAGGTCGAATTAGTGCAGAAAGAGATGCATCTACCCAACATTATGTTATCAACATCACTTTTGGTGAAATGGAGAGTAAGAACCAAACTAAAAGCCTAACTGATTTGAAACAAAAAGTTCCCAAACAAAGAAATAGAATGTAGACTTTAAAATAAAACTGCTGCTCTAACAAATAGTTGGAACAGAAAATTATATTGTGTCCTCAGTCTTGTGAACATAACATTCAGAACAGAATATTTGGAAGCATAAATATCACACAGCAATTAGTAATTGGCCTGATGCACCTATCCTTGTCAGAGCAATCAGCACATTTTTCACGAGACAACCTCTCCCATTAACTGTGAGCATTCTGAGGCCAGAGGTCCTGTTCATGACCAGCTTTTAGTGCCCACTGTGGAGGAGGCATTCAATATATTTTTTTTGAATAACGATCACATGATTAAAATGAAATCAGTGAGTGACAGAGCCTTCCAGCTCTAACTTGAAAAGTCTTTGGTATGACGTTCTACGTAATCTTATCCCAATGAAGGTATGTTTCCAGAAGTTAGCTCTGTTTCACCAGAACTAGCTGACCAAATGGTTCTATTTAACATTTCCCAATTAGGTCACAAAGATTGATTATGTACATAGTAGGCTAGTTAATTGTATGGTCAAAGACTGTAGCCTCAACTGACCAGTTCAACACAGTTACACATTTAGAATCATTAAATTTACCTAATTATTAAGACAGGATAGACATTTGTTGTGAAAATTCACAGCTGAGTGTAGATTTTGAAAGTGTTTCTCCTTTAGTTCATGAGTCAGGTCCAGGACAAGAGTATGTTAAAAACAAGAGAAGAGGTCCAAAATGAAGTCACTTATGCTAAGCCTCACATCACCAAACATAGACTCAACTATACTTTTTGTTCTTGCAGGGATGGAATTTTTAACCAATGAGGAATGGTTCAATCAATACCAGTTAGGTAACAGACCTACCTGATAAGACCCTAGCCATTCCCTAAAGGGTAGGTTGCAATAACCAACCCACATTTTTGCCTAGTATAACTTCTTTGTCCCTTATCCCTTCTGCCAGAAAAGTCTTTGATTTTACACAGTTCCTTGGATCTCCTTTATATGTGCCAGATTGGATGTTGTCAGGTTCTAATAAATTTTTACTCAAATAAACTTTTAAAATTTTGAATATGCTTCAGTTTATCTTTTAACAGTTTTAGTGTCAGAAGATGGAACTGAAGGAGATCCCAAGTGGACCCCAGGAGCAATGAGTAATAGGCATAGGTCCATCAAGTCCCTGAACTTGCCACTCTCTTGCTTCCTTCCTCTGCACCTTTTGCTTGTGAGCTTTTAGACTTTATTTGAGCATTTCTTTTTCTAGACTGGGTCTGGAAACCAGCCAGAGTCAGACTAGATCTGACTTAAAAACCAGCATGGGTCTGAAGTCAGATTGGTTCCAACTTAGAAACCGAGTTGAATCAAGGGTTAGACTGGGTCAACTTTAGCGGGACTGGGTCCAGTGTGAGGCCTCAAGTGAATAAAATTTTGTTTTAAAATGGAGCAAGCAGGTAAACCTTACTGAAGAGAGCATTTAAATACACTGGCCATAGCTGAGAACTTTTAACCTAGATAAGCTTATCCAACTATGAGATGCCCTAAAGAAAAAGGGGTTTCAGTCAAACACCCACCATAAAGAGTACAGGGAAAAATATTTTCCCCCTCTAATTTCTGGGGACCAGGATGAGACCCAACTCACTCCAGAATTATAGTCAGGATTCTGGGTAAACTGGTAGAAACCAGCAAAGTGTGAGAATTCTTACCAAACTAAGCTCTCCAAGCTCTCCCAGATCCCTATCCATGGTGCCTAGTTGAGAGAGGAAGGTAAAATTTCACACTATCCCTTCCTTTCCAAACTCAGATTGGCAGATAAAAAATATTTGTAAGAATTATACCTTTGAACTATGACTCATGAATTTGCTTTTAGGTACCCACTAGTTATCAACCCTTCTCTCCCAGGGATAGCTACTGCCTTCTTGTTTATCTTTTTGCATCCTGGGAAATGGGCTTAGCAATTACCGATGGGAGTCCACAAAAATATGGCCAGACAGAAATGTGCATCAAGGGTACTTGGGTGGCTCAGTCATTTAAGCATCTGATCTTGATTTCAGCTCAGGTCATGATCTCAGGGTCCTGGCATTGAGCTCTGCATCAGGCTCCCCGCTCAGCTGGGAGTCTGCTTCTCTCTCCCTCTGCCCCTCCCCCTGCTTGGCTTTCTCTCACTCTCAAATAAAAATAAATAGGGGCGCCTGGGTGGCTCAGTGGGTTAAAGCCTCTGATTTCAGCTCAGGTCATGATCCCAGGGTCCTGGGATCGAGCCCCACATTGGGCTCTCTGCTCCGCAGAGAGTCTGCTTCCTCCTCTCTCTCCCTGCCTGCCTCACTTGCCTACTTGTAATCTCTGTTTCTCAAATAAATAAATAAAAATCTTTTTTAAAAATGAATAAATAAATACTGTAAAAAAATACATAAAGTGATTTTTTTTAAAGGTAAAAGAAATGTATGTTGCACTCCATGTGTGGCTAGACACGGTGGGAAAGAAATGTGGGTTGCACTCCATTGGAAACTAGGGTCCTGCCAACTTTGAGAGGAATTATCTAAGCCTCTTTTGGTTATCTTTGGGAGTGGCTCTGGATTTGGGGAGGCTAATATCTTTTGCACCCCCTTTGGAGACACATCCTATGTCCATGGAGTTGTTCAATACTGTTAGGAATATTTACTGTTTGTCCCTGTTGAAACCTGACAAGATATTTGAAGGAATTTCTTTTTTTTTAAGATTTTATTTATTTATTTGACAGAGAGAGACCACAAGTAGGCAGAGAGGCAGACAGAGAGAGAGGGGGAAGCAGGCTCCCTGCTGAGCAGAGAGCCCGATGCGGGGCTCGATGCAGGGCTCGATCCCAGGACCCTGGGACCATGACCTGAGCCAAAGGCAGAGGCTTTAACCCACTGAGCCACCAGGCACCCCGAAGGAATTTCTTTTTTTAAGTAGCTCTATTGTCAGAAGTTTGTCAAGCTGATATTCAGAGCTTAATAGGAATATATATATATTTTTAGGCCTTCTCCTCTAAGTTAAATGAAACTACATACCCAGAGGGAAAGAAAAACATTCTGAAGGCTTTGTGGAAAGATGTACTAAAATATTCTGAAGACACACAGCTCTAAATCTAGAACATAGGAATCTTTTGATTTCTATCTTAGTTAAGATTTTCTCCCTGATACAAAGAAGCAAACTGGAGAAATTATACTTGGATGGGTGGATCTGGCTCTTGATATCTTTCTGGTTGCAACCCAATTCTTTGAGGAATTAAAAACAACTGTATTGGTCTTACAAACTGAGACTTCACAAACAGAAATGCAGCTCTAGAAACAACTCAAAGCACACCATCATTTTTAACAATCCCAAAACATTCCTATTCATTTCAACAGACTTGCAGATAATGTAAAAAATATGGACTTAGTGAAAAAAGTCATTCTTGATTAAAACTTGTATTTTTTCTCTGTGCCTTTTAAAATATAAATATTCTACTTGTCATCTCTAGAACCCAAGGTAATTCTTATCAGAAGAAGAAAAAAAAGATCATTAAAAAAATCTAAGTCTCTTTCACAAATATTAGTAAAAAGCGTTAGACATCCAAGCAGATAATCTTAAACTTATTCCATCTGCCAAAACACAATCTGAATCCCATTGTTCTTTTATAAATTAGTGAGTTCCACAGTATCATACCCACACATCAGGCTCTGTTGCAGAAGGTAGAGCCTACTTAAGATTCTCTCTCTCTCCCTCTATCCCTCCTCATCTCTCTCTCTCTCTCTCTCTCTCTCTCTCTCTACTATAATTATGCTTTATGGTATGTCTACTTAAAAATCTTAAAAAATATTTTTGGTAACTTGAAACCTTACAGTCATACTGAAATAAATTAAATAATAATTGCTGTAGGTCAGTAAAGAGAAACGTGTGACAAAATCAGTGCATTTGTTTTCAAAAGCTGTCTTCAATATCTGTTATTTTCTAATTTTACATGGATCTTTTAAACATTCCATCTCCAAAAAAGTGAGAGCACCACAACTTTAGAGTTTAATATTTTTTTCACCATTTTATTTATTTATTTTTAATTTTTTTATAAACATATAATGTATTATTAGCCTCAGGGGTACATGTCTGTGAATCGCCAGGTTTACACACTTCACAGCACTCACCATAGCACATACCCTCCCCAATGTCCATAACCCCAGCACCCTCTCCCTACCCCCCTACCCCCAGCAACCCTCAGTTTGTTTTTTGACATTAAGAGTCTCTTATGGATTGTCTCCCTCCTGAGCCCATCTTGTTTCATTTGTTCTTTTCCTACCCCCTCAAACCTCCCACGTTGCATCTCCACTTCCTCATATCAGGGAGCTCATACGATAGTTGTCTCTCTCCGATTGACTTATTTTGCTAAGCATAATACCCTCTAGTTCCATCCACATCGTCACAAATGGCAAGATTTCATTTCTTTTGATGGCTGCATAGTATTCCATTGTATATATATACAACCTTTTCTTTATCTATTCATCTGTTGATGGACATCTAGGTTCTTTCCATAGTTTGGCTATTGTGGACATTGCTGCTATAAACATTCGGGTGCATGTGCCTCTTCAGATCACTAATATATAACTCTAAATGTTAAAAGTTAACTGAGTAAAATAAGTCAGATAGAAAGAGACAAATACTGTGCATTATCACTTAGATGTACAATCTTAAAAAAAAAAAACTCATAGAACAATATCAGATTTATGGTTTCCAGAGGCATGAGTATGGGGGAATTGGGTGAAGGTGTTCAAAAGGTACAAATGTCCAGTTATAAAATAAACAAGTATTGGGGATGTAAGGTACAACATGATGACTATAGTTAACAATGCTGTATGGTATATTTAAAAGTTCTCATCAGGGATGCCTGGGTGGCTCAGTTGGTTAAGTGGCTGCCTTTGGTTCAGGTCATGATCCCAGCGTCCTGGGATCAAGTCCCACATCGGGCTCCTTGCTCGGCGGGGAGCCTGCTTCTTCCTCTGCCTCTGCCTGCCACTCTGTCTGCCTGTGCTCACTCTCTCTCTCTCCCTCTCTCTCTGACAAATAAATAAATTTTTAAAAAATTATAAAAGTTATCATCACAAGGAAAAAATGCAACTATATGAGGCAATTTACTTTTGTACTTATTTTGCAACATATATATGGATCAAGCCATTATGCACACCTTAAACTTACACACCTTTGTATGTCAATTATATCTCAATAAAACTGAAAGGAAACTAAATAAATACTTATGGTTTGGTCCTACATGATTTAAATCAATTTTTCTCAAATAAACTCTTTGAAAATTCATTTTCCAGTGTTTTATTTTATAGGATTTCCAAGGAGCAGCTAGCAATTTTCTTCAGGAATACCAATTCTGTGGCTAACCTGTCCTTTTTAAAGAGCACATTATAAAAGTGAAAATATTTAATATTTAAGACTATAATATTCATTATAAAAGAAAAATAGCAACTGTAACCCCAGTTAAATAGGGAAGTAGATTCCAAGTCAGTTCATCTCAAGGGCTCTGCAATTACTGAGACAATTATTATCATCTATGGAACATCAGTTCAAAGACGCCCCCTACCAGCTTGATGATTGCTTTTCAGATCAAGTGCCAATTTGAAATGTGTAACAGGACAGCTCCTTTCTTAGATGTTAATTTTCCATATTTTACTCCTATAATCCAAGCTGCTTTTAGGAGACCTGAATTCAATATGAAGGAAAAAATAGAACCAATAGAACCAACTCTTTCTAAACTTTACACTGAAATATAAACTTATATACAAGTGCGTGCACAGGTCATCAGTATGAAGTTCACAAACTACCTAGCACCCCAAATCAAGAAACAGACTATCAGCACCCTCAGGAATGCCACCCTGTGTTCTAAGAACTGGTCCTAACAATGGTAGTCCTTGTCATCCCAACCTTTAACATCTAGGTCTATTTTGCCCTATCTATATTTTATGCAACTGAGTCATCCATATTGTAGTTTATTGCAATAAATTGATCATTCTCATTCTCATTTTGTATAGTATTCTAGTGTATGGATGCCAATTTATCAAAATTTATCATTTATCTATTATTGATGGGCATTTGGATATTTTCCAATTGGGGATTATAATAGTGTGACTGTGAATATCCTGGTACATATCTTTTGGTGAACCTATAGACACACTTTTTGGGGGTATATAGCTAGGTATGAAAATAATGTCACATCCTTAACTTTTGTAAGTAATGCCAGTTTTCAAAAAAGGTCATACGAATTTTTACTCTCACTCTGGCACATGAGAGTTCCCAATTACATCACTTGCCTTATATATCTAGATGATCAACATACATGTGTATCTCCTTAGGTGGCTGATACAAGGATGAAGAGAATGATGAGAAGACACTGTCAAACACAGGCAAAGTATAAAAATTTGTCTGTTTATATGAAGGAAAATAATCATCTACACATAGAAGACCACATAGTACAGGAACACAGTGAGGAAAAGGCAGGCAGATTTTCATAGCCATGAGTCTCCAACAAAGCCCCCAGCAGCCAATAATACAACTTGAGTTTCTTCCAAGAATTCCACCCATCTATGCCATTCTCAGGGAATCTTTATGCATTCCTGAATTACAACTATTCTGGAAGTGCTGGTGAAATATGTGTCTCCTCACCTTGGGCAGGCAACTGGAAATAATCTGATTCCCAATATACTCCTGAGTATTTATTTTTACTGTGAGAATGGAAAAAAGCAAGTCAATTCCTCAATAAACTATATTCCTAGCAAAATGCCCACTTGATATATTTTCTTACCCTTCTCAACAAACTGTAAATTCCTCCAGTATAGCAGATGTATTATTCAGCTTTTATCCCAAATATTAATAACTATAGAATACAATAGGTGTTGAACAAATGCTTTTTAAACTGAACTGAGTAAAGCAATTACTATCATTCCCACTTTACAGATGAGCATGATGCCAGGACACAGTAAGCCCCCAGATGTGGTAGCTTCAACTAAATCTTACTCCAGAGCAAAGCTGAACCACACTGGAAATCAATTTTTGTATTACCCCAATGAATAAAATTAGGAAAGGAGATTTTACGTCAATATAAAGAGAATACTTCTAATAGTCTAAATATCATTTGCTATAGGAGTTACTACTAATAAAAGTACCATTTATGATGTATTTAGTATGCTAACTCCACAGACGTTATTTACTGAACACAATACAGTTGCTGAGTATATAGGGAAAAGCAGAAACACTTCCAGATCATGCGGTTCTTCAAAGTGATAGCAAATGTGTAATCACAAAAATAAATGTAAAATTTTGACTGCACTAGAGGTACATGGTCTAAGATACATGAGAAGGATGAGGAGGCTTAATGTAAATTTCCCTGAGAAAGTGATATTTAAATTGATGTCTAATGGCTGGTTAAGAGTTAACAAGAAAATCAAAGGGGTACTGCTCTAAGTAAAGACCCCAAGTTAAGGGGAAGAGTGATGTGTTTGAGGAACTACAAGAGGGCCAGCATGGAACAGAAAACAAAGAAGATATGGGCACTACATTGGTTTACAAAGCATCTTGTGGACCTTATTAGGGATTTGGATCTTTATCCTAATATAATTAAGTGTGGATTTCCTCAAAGTAACATCCTAACTTTCTCTAGCAATTTTTGGCAAGCAGCAAAGGACACAGAAAGACAATAAAACGAGCGGAGGAATTTTAAGAGTCTGATGAGGACGTCATTGTAATGGCTAGCCATGAGATTAGGGCCACTAGGGAAACAAATTAGGTCTGAAGGAGTAGGTAAATGATACAAATAAATGGAAAAATATACGGTGATCATGGATTAGAAGAATGAATATTGATAAAATGTCCAAACTATCCAAAGCAATCTACAGACTCAATGCAATTTTCATCAAAATGCCAATAGCATTTTTCACAAAACTAGAACAAATAATCCTAAAATATGTATGGAACCACAGAAGACCCCAAATAGCCAAAGCAATCTTGAGAAGGTTGAACAAAGCCGGAGGTGTCATACTGCCAGATTCCAAGTTATACTCTAAAGCTAAAGTAATTAAAATGAAAAAGTATTTAAGACGTTGATCAGACCTTTGCAAATCAAGTGCTAGCCTATCAATTCACAAGGGCAAATAATCCCCCCTTTATGAATAAATGTTAATGTCAACATACATACATGTGGCTATAGTTTGGGGAGCTTTATTTCCTTTATTCAGCTTCTTTTTTTTAATATTTTATTTATGTATTTGTCAGAGAGAGAGAGAGAGAACATAAGCAGGGGGAGCAGCAGGCAGAGGGAAAAGCAGGCTCCTCGCCAACCAAGGAGTCCAATGCAGGATTCAATCTCAGGACTCAGGGATCATGACCTGAGCTGAAGACAGATGCTTAATTGACTGAGCTACCCAGGCGTCCCAACCTTTATTCAACTTCTTATTTAAGGTGATAGACATCCAAGATCAGCAAGTTATTTGTTTTTGGTCAAGGGTAGGATTCAAATATCTAACTTTTAAAAATTATAGGAATTAAAATACATAATCCTCAAGGATTCTACCTCAAGAAATTCTACTAGGTATAGTCAAAGAATTCTATCTCTTAAGCACTGCAGGTTGCACCTTGTAGATTAAAGGAATTTGATATTTTTCTAAAATGTATTGCAACATTATTAAGAATGAGGAAAGAGATGAAGATGAAAAACCCATGGGAAATGAAACTGTTTTAATATCATCAGACAGTTTGAGAAGTAAAAATTAATGAAATTCTTTTAAAATATGAAATAGTAAGGAAAGAATTTTCTAGAAAATAATCACGTACACGTATGCTTTCTTGACCAGATTCAAAGGGCAGACCTGTGTGAATCCAAAATATAAGCCTTCAATAAAATATAGACATTATGCTCAGGCAGCCAGGTAAATGACCATCTACCACATGACTTAAAAACTGCCAAGTGACACATTCTACAGCACGTCCTGGAAACTGCTAGAAATGCTGGAAGTGTCTGCTTCTAGCCTGGCACATTTGTTCTGCAGTTTCAACTCCAAGCATCCCATATTTCCTCCGAGGCCATGGCTTATAAATCAGATGAGATTGGTCATCTTGCAACAAAATGGATTTTTAAAATGTGATTTTGAAGAGATTGGAAAGTGTAATACAACACGTTTTCCAGTCTTCAGTGCTGAGAAATGATTGTTTTATTGACGGCTCTATTGCAAATGTGATATCACTCCAGAAAGATGTAGACCTGTAACATTTCCAGGAGCCGTATCATTAGGTGTTTTATTCCAGGGACTAAATGGTCAGATACCAATTATGCGCTCTACTCCAAAAGATAAAATAATAATGACTTGAGGGCTCCAGTCATTGCTTTATTTCTGAGTTAATCATGACATTTTGATAAAGCTACAAAGGAAAGCCCTAATGAAGAGTTCCAGTGAAATTTAAATATTCCAATATTGGTAGATGGGTCATTACAATATAGATGTGTGGTTCCCACTTTAAATGTCACTATTGTTAAAATGAAAAATCCAAACAAATACTTTACAAAATCGTTCTATATTTGCACTCATAGAAACATAATACATTTCTAGCCTTCACATCGACATACACAAAAAAGAAAGCTTTAAATTCAATACCCTGCTAAATTAATTCATTGCTGCCTTTTTAGCTATCCAAGCACTAGACGGCCTTTCACCTTTTCCTCCTACAGCAGTTCAGAAAATACCCATTCTCTCCACCTCCCCTCACCCCTGGCTTGCATTTAATGACCAGAATTCATGCAAACTGGCTGCTCTTACAAGCTCATAAGGAGACGGCAAAATCTGGAACCAGGTGGATGACGGCCAGTTAATTGGATCTTTTTTCTCCAAACACCAGGGGACAGCTGGTTTGCATTGTTGTTCTAATGAGCTATGCTGAAATTGAAGCCGCACATTAGTGGGGGCTCTTCTGGTGCTATGTACAGTCATGGAAATCACCCTCATCACTGCCAGAAGCTTTTATGGTGAAAACTTATTCTTTATTAAACCTTATTAGTTTCTTTACTTTAAAAAAAATGCAATCCGATATTAAGGGAAGATGACAGTGTTTCTTAGTTGCCCCATTTTAGTCCTCAGATTTCTAAATGATCATTTCCTCTGTCACATATTCACTTGCATGGGCATATATATCTGATATGTACATGTGTCTCTGCACGCCACACGCACACACACTTCTCTGGGTAATCCTGTGGGGGAAGGGGTAGCATGGGTTCAACGGAGGCAGAATGAGTTTAAGCTTGTAGGCTTGGTAACCAGAGCCAAAGGCTAAAAGCCATTTTAAAAATAAGAATAAAGCAGAACTATGGAGTAGCTTTGTAAATCTTACTCTTTCAGAGGAAGGCCCATGCAGTGTTAACACCTTTCTTAAATATATCGGAAGAAAAAAAGGAAACATTATGTGGAATATTCCCATTTTAAATGTAAGATCTAGGAAATGTGAGTAAATTGACAAAAATCCAGAATCATAGGATTCTCCCCTCCCAAAAACCAAGTCTCTGAGGTCACTCACAGGTTACATAGGTAAAGGCCTGTGTTGTGAGACTGTCAAATGTTCAACATTTAGACAAGATGCTAAAGTGTAACTGGGTGTCTGCTTTCATTTTAATTTTTCAGAAAGACATGAGGTATCTTTTTCTTTCAATGTGAAATATTAAAATGGTTCCAAAATAGTGTCAAAATATAAAAGATTTAATAAGATACTTAAGCTGTGAAGGCTTTTCTTTTTCCTTCAGGACAGTCAGAAGGCACACCAAGAATGATGGTTAGGCAAAACTATAAAAATATTGGTGAAACTGAAGTTGTCTGGCAATAAATCTTATTGGTTCTCTGGCTCTCACTTTCCCAAATTTCCTTTGATTTTCTCTTTTATGCTGAAATGTAAGATCTTTACATTTTCACTTAGTTATCTAGAGGAATGAGGTGTTACTCAGCATTAAAATGTGTCACGCTACAACCCTCCCCTTATAAGAGACTCATCTAAATGATAATGAGCATGAAAAATTGATTATCTCCTAGGTTGAACTGGTCTTTGTGTTTTTCATCTGACGAATCTAACAGTTCTAGAATAGGTCTCAAAACATAAACATGCCAGCAGTTCAATTAATAGAATAGTTAGAGGCAAATCTACAGGATGTTACCTATTTTAGGCAAAAAGCTTCCCTAATAATAGTGATTCATATCATAATTTCAACAGAAAAGAGCTAATTTGAATTTTTAACTTCCTATTTAGACTTGTATGTGGCCTGTTTCCTTAAAATCCTCTAATCTAAGGCAGAAGACAGATCACAGAGTTTTAAGGCATACCAAAATATGAATTACAATGACCTAACTCTCTAATAAATAAGTAACCTGACAAAAACATTTGATGAGAAAAGTAGTTCTTATATGAGACTATATGCTAGGGCTTTCTGGATCTTTATCACCTTTCAATTTTCTGTCCTCAATTTTTTATATTCTCTCCTTTAAAATATGTATACTCAGGGCGCCTGGGTGACTCAGTCGTTAAGCGTCTGCCTTAGGCTCGGGTCATGATCCCAGGATCCTGGGATCAAGCCCTGCATTGGGCTCCTGGCTCCGTGGGAAGCCTGCTTCTCCCTCTTCCACTCCCCCTGTTTGTGTTCCCTCTCTCCCTGTCTCTCTCTCTGTCAAATATATATATATATATATTTATGATATATATAGATTATATATATTTTATATATATATAATATATAGATTATATATCATATATATAGATAGATATATATATATATCTCCTCTCCAAAGATTCAACTTTCTTCTATGACACTTCCCAAGCTATGACTCTAATCTTAATCTCTGTACAGATCTACAGATCCAAGTATCCACAGGAAGTTTCCTCAACCTGTATCATATACTTCCAAAACACATTCTGATTCAGCGTCCACACACCATCTCCTTCTCCTGATATCCAAGCTTCTGTCAATGGTGCCCATTCATTCCATACTACCCTGTAGTTTTCTCTAGCATAATATGTTCTGCCATTTGTGATTTTCTGCCTGTTTTCATGGGCACTCCCGGACTATGAGATCTTCAAGGTAGGGAATGTTTTGTTAGATAGATATATATAGATACACAAAGATAGATAGATAAATAGCCCCAGAAATTACTTTTTCTATATTCCTAAATATTGTTACTTTATAATGTTAAATGAATGAATATATAAATTGTCCTATAGCACTTGATTCATATGTATTATATGGCTATCACACTCATTTGAAAATGAATATGAAAATTCATATTGGTATCATTACCAAAAAATGAATGGCAACTGGTAACATTTGAATATGGATTGAATATTGGACAATAATATTATATTAAGGTTGATTTTTCTAAATTTGATTATTGTTATATGTTAGAATGTTATGTGAATATATGTTAGGATGTTCTTGCTCTTGGGAACTATGCTAAAGTAATTAAGAGTGAAATATTAAGAAACCTTGAAGTCACATGGTAGTTGTCATTAATGTTAATATTGGAAATGACTTTGTTTTTAAAATAAAACTATTAAATGCTGTGCTAAATTCAGATTTTATAGGATATAGTGCTATGCTAAACCAAGACAATTTTGGAACCTAATTAATGTTCTTACTCCTAAAGGAGTTCTGTCATGCCTAATCTCATATAATTCCAATATAATAAATACCTGACATTCCAAAAACAAAAACAAAAAGTCAGGATTCCAGAGGGGGTCTGAGTGGTTAGATGCAATAATAGAACCAAAGCCTGCTCACAGGGACTATACTACGCATCATATATTTTTATTGAATATTTGCCTGATTTGCCTGCCAGGACTTTTGTCAAATGTCTTGGGAAATATTAAAACCTGTAGGCTGACAGATTCAACTTCAAAAAATTTTGACCTGAACCTGAAAATTCCACTAAAGGTAAAAAATAAATCTACAGACAAGAACAACTTTGCACCTTCAAATGAGTTTCAGATATTCTCCCTTCAAATTCCCACCACATTTCACCTGAGAACGTGGAAAGAAATACATATCTTGGACTTTCATTTGTTCTAGGAAAGGGAAAAAAAAGAAAAATAGAGAGAGGAAGAAAAAAAAAACAGAACAAAGAGAGACAGGGACAGAGAAAGAATATGAATATTCTCTAAATGATTATTTTTCATTGATTTTCATGCCCACCCCACCCCCCATGGCTAAGATTCAAAGATTTCTAGGACTGCAAAGAACTTTAATGATCACTCACCCAGAGGTGTTTCAAACTGTGTCCCAAAAATCCCTAGAATTCTTTGGCAACCCTAAGGGCCATTTTGGGAATCAAAGGAAAACTTGACCTCTGCTTCCACCAGAATGACCCTACTATTATCTGCTTTACCTACTGGGGCTCTGGGTAATATTTCACTCAAAAACTAGGTTCAGTCCCACTGTGATGCAGCTGGAAAAACAGAACAGAAAGGTTAAATGACTTCTAAAGTCCACACAGCATCAGAGCATGACTAGAACCCAACCAGCAGACCCTCAAACTTCCATTGCTATTCCCACATCAGCAGGAACTCCCAAACCGGGCTTCGTATCCATGTGATCTATAGAGTTTCTTCAGATGAAGACTCCAGATCCTCAGTCCAGGTGATGCCATTCAGTGGGTCTGGGCTGAGGCCCGGCCATCTGTATTTCAGCTGTGTCTGGATGATTCTGATTCAGCCAGTCCACAGACCAGATTTGGGGAAGCACTACTACCTCTACTGATGCATGCATTAAGTCTTGAAACAAATACAGTTTATTTCTAATCAATGCTGAGCACGGGGCTCAGCAACCTGCCACCCAGGATCCTGCTATCAGCTGGTTCAGGAGTTTAGAAGGCTTAACAGTTAATTTAGCACCAATGAGAGAAGTGATTTAAAGCGTGCGTGCGTGTGTGTGTGTGTGTGTGTGTGTGTATTTGTTCCTTAGGGACAGCTCTCAGAGGCTGGGGAAACAGCATGTCCACCTTGGCCCTAAGGCCTCTTCCAGATGGCTCTGAAATTAGCTAGAGGAATCAGCAGCAGCTTTTCAAAATCCTACATATCCACCCACGTGGTCTAAGCAAATTGAATAATTTTTTTTTTAAAGATTTTATTTATTTATTTGACAGACAGAGATCACAAGTAGGCAGAGAGGCAGACAGAGAGAGAGGAGGAAGCAGGCTCCTGCTGAGCAGTGAGCCCGATGTGGGGCTCGATCCCAGGACCCTGGGATCATGACCCGAGCCAAAGGCAGAGGCTTTAACCCACTAAGCCACCCAGGCGCCCCAAAGCAAATTGAATACTTTTAACGAGTCTTAGGAAAAGACCGGATTGGGTGCAGGAGACAAATGAAGAATTTCACCAACTGTCTCCCTCTACTTCTCACTCTCTCAACATGAGCCCAGCGGCAGAAACTCTCAGGCAGAGATGCAGCTGACCATGCATGCAAGGCGGACGGCAAGTGTTGGCAGTGCTAAATCGACAGCACGGTTCCTGCTGGGGAGAGAGATGGGAAAACTACAGGAAAATCCCAGCCACAGCAGCACCCACCTCGTAAAGGGTGCCTTAGTCCTTTTATTGTGGATGGTCCACTGGGTAAGCATTATTATCGGTCACAAACAGCACAGTCTACTCTCATACCTAGGAGGAGACCACTCTTCCCAGCCTCTTTACAGTTAGGTAGAGTTGGGTGACTAATTCCAGCCAATGAGCTCTACACAGGTACCTTGTGTCCCTTCTGGGAAAGGCTCCTGCACAGCCCTCCAGGTCTGTCTCCCCTGTCACTATGAACTGAAATCTAGGTGCTAATATTCCGAAACATTAGAAACAGAGGGATTCCTAAGTCACTGCTTGAAACAGGGCTGCCCTACAGAGCATCAGGGTATATGCAATACACAATGCAAGCTCAAGAAATAATTCTTCACTGCCTCGAGCCACTGAGATTGCAATGTTAATTTGTTACTAGAGCATTAGTTAGACTGTCTTGACTCAGCTCCTCCTCTTCCCACACCTAAGACTCCCTGCTCCTAACTATCAGAAAAGGGATTGTTCCTACCCATGCATCTCACAAGACTGTTAAATCAGAAATAGAGGCTTTGTTCTCATTGGCCAGATCCCCCCAAAATTCTTTTTTATTTTTTTAATTTTATTTATTATTTATTTGACAGACAGAGATCACAAGTAGGCAGAGAGGCAGGTAGAGAGAGAGGAGGAATCAGGCTCCCCGCTGAGCAGAGAGCCCGATGCAGGACTCAATCCCAGGACCCTGGGACAATGACCCGAGCAGAAGGCAGAGGCTTTAACCCACTGAGCCACCCAGGCACCCCCCAAAAACTCTTTTTAAAAAGTGGGGCCTAATCAGGGAAATACAAATTAAAACCACAATGAGATATCACCTCACACCAGTCAGAATGGCTAAAATTAACAAGTCAGGAAATGACAGATGCTGGCGAGGATGTGGAGAAAGGGGAACCCTCCTACACTGTTGGTGGGAATGCAAGCTGGTGCAACCGCTCTGGAAAACAGCGTGGAGGTTGAAAAAAGTTGAAAATAGAACTACCCTAGGACCCAGCAATTGCACTACTGGGTTTTTACCCTAAAGATACAAACGTAGTGATCCGA
>PISX010020919.1:0-34733 GCA_004024625.1 Mellivora capensis | reverse complement strand
TTTACTTTTCACTGTGGATTGCAACCCAATAATGTGAATATGCTAACTGAAGGACTGGAATGCCAATAGCTTTGAAAGAAAAGAAGATGTTCCGTGGTACACAGGGCTCTCTTAGGAGGCCATGAAAAACCCTCCTGTCTGGCATGATCCTGCCAGGTGATGATATCCTTGAGCCCCATGTTCATCTCAGAATTGTGGAAAAGTGTTTCTGAGCTCTGTTGTTCTCATCTAAAATACTCTGATAATGCAACTTAGTTTACAATTTGTTGACTAGACTAAATAACACCTGCCTGACTATAGTTAAACTGTAACTCACTTTAGATTTTATTAATCTGAGTAAGGGACAAGTGGGGGCTAGGTAGGAAGAGGTTGGTAGGGGGCTATGTGGTCAGACTCACAAAAATCCCAAAAATGCAGAAGTGTGAGGAAACCAGAGATAAGGGAACATGGGAACAAACCAGACCACCCTGTCCTAGGTGTCATGGGGTGGTGGTGGTGGTGGTGGTGTTGTGTGTGTCTTTTTAATGACAGTCACCTGTGACCAGGAAAGAAAACTAGACCCTAAAAAGAAGTAAGCCACTAGAGATGTTATCACCAGTCCTTACTCAGCCCAAGCTATCACAAGAATTTTAAGGCCACAGGCTCTAAATAAAAGATTGTCGGTGGAGGCCTCCATTGGCAACCTGGTCAAGACCCCCTCACTCCTGAGAGCTTTTTCTGTATTCTTGCTTAATAAAACTCTCTGGCTTTACTCACTCTCCTTTGTCTGCAAGATTCATTCTTTGACACTTTGAGACAAGAACCTAGCTCTCCTGCTTCAACTCCAGGTTGGCTGCTAAGTTACTCAAGGATTTTTATCACTGAATCCCAGCACCTGGCACATTTTAGTATCAAATAAGTGCTTCTTAATATGAAATGTGAGGAATTATTATTACTATTATTTTTTTTTCTACCGGATTGGTTTTGTGCTCTTAAATACCCTGCTGGTAACTGATACCTTCTGTACTATTACATTTGATCTGCAACAAGCTAGCCTGAACCCCTGCATACATCTTGGTGTTGTGCAATATGGTAGTCATTAGCCATTATACCCAAAGAGCACTTGAAATGTGGCTAATTCAACTGGGAAGTAGAATTTTTATTTCAGTTAACTTAAGTTTAAAAATGGACACTAAATTCAGTTATGGGAAAACTTTAAGTATATATAGGACAACTTAGATTGTGAATCTACTTTTCTCCAAACTTTATGAAAATTAAATATAGATCAACTATTTCTTTTTTTTTTTTAAGATTTTATTTATTTGACAGAGAGAGACACAGTGAGAGAGGGAACACAAGTAGGGGGAGTGGGAGAGGGAGAAGCAGGCTTCCCGCTGAGCAGAGAGCCCGATGCGGGGCTGGATCCCAGGACCCTGGGATCATGACTTGAGCCGAAGGCAGACGCTTAATGACTGAGCCACTCAGGCGCCCCTAGATCAACTATTTCTGATGAAAATTCAGTTTCCAAATTGAGATGTGCTAATGTTAAAAATACATACCAGATTTTGAAGACCTATTTTTAAAAGGATGTATCAGTGTTATTAATGATTTTGCTTATGATCACATGTTGAAATGATAATAACTGGGACACATTAGATTAACCAAAATATATTATTGAAATAAATATCACCTGTTCCTTTTTTTTTGCATTCTTAAATATTGGCTGCTAGAAAAATTGCATTATGTGTCTTACATTAAATTTCTATTAGACTATGTTGCTCAAAACAATCCCCAATGATGACCAGTTATGCTCCAATTTTGATTAATACTCTGAATTTAAAGCCAAATTTGAGTCCATTTCAGGGGGTGATGACAATGATGGCTATAACAACAAAGATATCTTAATCTTATTACTTACATGAAATTTTAGAGTTTACAAAACATTCTCACCTAGAATATTATGTTAAACTCTATAAATCACTGCAATGTGCTATAAAATGCACGAAGCTTCAAGAAGCAAATAACTTACTCAGAGTTATTCTGTCTATTATTGGGAGGGTTGAGATCAGAACCCATGTGTCCTGATTCCAAAAAGCCTTTTCCACCCACTTCACTGATCTTATTTTTGTTGTGTTGTCTGTGATTTCTTCTAAAATACATCATTTTAATTGTAATAGCATATTAATCATAGTTACATACACTTAGGAAGTCTGTGGCTTAGTATTTATATCATGCAGAAGAGTAACCAAGGATTAGGATTGTTTTTTCATTGTTAGACCATTTTTCTGATGATTTTTTTTTCCCCCACAAGACTACAATAGTAATGTTAGAATCCTGCCACTGGAATTTTTCATAACCCTTTGGAGTGAATCCTTAACTCAGGTACTATTAGAGCACCCAAAATGGTGCGAGACCTGGGACTTCTTTCAGCTTACCACACTTTGCATAACCAGCAGAATGCCTATCTGCTGGTAAATGACTGTCTATGTTACAGAATTTAGTTTAAGTTTATATGATTTATTAATGTGTGGACTTGCTTGAGAGGGGCTTTAAGGGGGAATAGTTTCCTTGAGAGCCTTTCTACATCATCTCAATCAGTAACTTAAGGACCAGATTCTGTAGCAGTCACTCATAAACTGGTAAGAATGAAAAGGAGAATTGTATAAAGCAGGGTAACATGATCAAAACAAATTCCTTTAATTTATGTCTAGTACCTTCTGTGTGTGGGGAACTTTCATTATGTAATATCATTTAAATATAAAATAACCTCATGAGAAAGATATCATTACCATTTTATAAGTAGAGGCCCACATTCAAGTGGCAAATTGGATTCAATCCCGAGTCTATGGTTATAACTTGATCTCTTTAATTTTCCTTTTGTATAAAAAGTGGCAATTGTAGTTCAATGCAATAAACACTAGGCTTCAGATCAGAACCAGATCCAAGCTGCAAGCATAACACTTAAGATTACATAATACTTGAGATTTAAAAATATTCATAATGTTCAAGATTTGAATTACAGACACAATATTCAATCTCTACCCAACATCATTGTACATTTATTCATTCATTCATTTATTCATTCATTCATTCAACAAGTAATGCTGATTGCCAAGCCCTGTGTTAAATGCTGGGATGTTGTGAGGATTAATAAGATGTATCTATAAAACAACAAATGTTTAAAGTATTTTCTATGTTTAAATTAGTAATGATACAATAGCCTGTGGTGATGTGTAGAAATACTGATACCTATACCCAGCTACAAAGATTGAAGTAATAGACATCTTCATCATCTACTTGGTTATTACAGGCCAGAATTCACAGGATCAACATAAGATATTCCCCTCTCCTCATTTCCGTGTTATATTTACAGCCTTAACTTTTGGACGTCTGGCCGTCCAAGAGGTATGTCTGACCGTACCTCTCCATCTCCATTGCTGTTGTTTAGTCTAGGCATCATCTTTATCTCTTCTTTCAATAAACTTTATTTTTTATTTTAAAAAAAATTTTTATTAACATATAATGTATTATTAGCCCCAGGGGTATAGGTCTGTGAATCGTCAGGCTTACACATTTCATAGCACTCATCATAGCACATACCCTCCCCAATGTCCATAACCCAACCACTATCTCACTACCTCCCTCCCCCTGGCAACCCTCAGTTTGTTTTGTAAGATTAAGCATTAAACTTTATTTTTAGAGCAGCCTTTAATTCATAGAATTTAGTAGAAGATACAGAAACTTCCCATATACCTTCTGCCCTACATATACATAGCCTCCCCCATTATCAACATTCCCCACCAGAGTGATGTATTTATTACAACTGAAGAACCTACATTGGCACATTATCAACTGAAGTCCATAGTTTACATTATGGTTCACTCATGGTGTTGTACATTCTATGAGTTTGGGCAAAGATATAATGAAGTGAACCCACCATTGTAGTACCATACAGAGTAGTTTCATTGTCCTGAAAATCCTCTTTGCTCTTCCTATTTATCCTCTAACCCCTAATGTCATGTAGTAAAATTATACAATATATAGCTTTTTCAGATTGGCTCCTTTCACATAGTAATATGTATATAAGTTTCGTGCATGTCTTTTCATGGCTGGATAGCTCCTTTCTTTTTAGTGCTCAATAATATTCCATTATTTGGATATACTACAGTTTATTTATACATTCACCTATTAAAGGGAATTTTGGTTTCTTCCAAGTTTTGGCAATTATGAATAAAGCTGCTATAAACATCCATATACAGATTTTTATACTGACATGCTTTCAACTCACCAAGCAGTGCGATTGTTGGACTGTACGTTAAGAGTGTGTTTAGTTTTGTAAGAAACTGCCAAACAATCTTCCAAAGTGGCTATACCATTTTGCGTCCCCACCATCAGTGAATGAGAGTTATTTTTGCTCCTCATCCTTGTGAGCATTTGGTGTTGTCAGTGTTTTGGATTTTGTCCATTCTGTTATGTGTGTGGTGGCATCTTGTTTTAATCTGCATTTTCCTGATGACATAAGATGTAGAACATCTTTTCATATGTTTTTTTGTCATCCATAGATCTTCTTTTGTGAGGTTTCTGTTGAAATCTTTGGGCCATTTCTTTTAAAAAATTGGGCTGTTTGTTTTCTTATTGTTGAATTTTAAGTTTTTTAAATTATATTTTGTATAACAATCCTTTACCAAATGTGTCTTTTGTAATTATTTTCTCCTTGACCCATGCTGAACAGGCAGTTATGATTATCTCTTAACTACCTCATTGATTCCCAACCTTAACCTGTACTCCACACTGCTATTAGACTCAGAACCCCATAGTGTGGACTCTAAGATGACTATTTATTTGCACCTCTAGCTGCTTCACACCTCACTTCCTCACCCCTGCATGCCAGATACACTAAACTACTAAGAGTCTCCCAAACAAGCCAGGGCAACGGAAGTTTCCATGCCCCTGATCATGTTTTCACCTGTACTCAGAATGTTTTTCTCCGCTTCTTCACCTAATGAGCTTTCACTGATCTTTCAAAAATCATCTCATAAGTCTCTTCTTTTAGCTTCTATTTCTTAAAGCTTTTACCTTAAACATCTACATTAAATTTACCAGTCCCTCAGATCTCTTTGTTATCCTTAAATAAACATAAAATCTAATGCCGCTATAGCACTAGCAATACCTAGCTGCACTTATTTACTTACATAAGAGTCTTCCTCTACTAAACTGTACCCACCTTGTGATCAAGGGCAGTTTTATTCATGCCCAGTGCCTGGCACAGAGCAGGCATTTGGTATGTATTTACAAAGAAACTGAGTAAATATTTATCATTGCTTAAAATCTTTAATAGATACCCTTTATCTATAAAATAAAGTGTAAACTCATTTCAAGGGTATACCACTAAGCAATGGCTCCTCATAAGGCCTTTGCTTAATCTAGAGTCTTTTGCTATGTCCTTACATTTATTTATGATCCCATTATAGTAAAATTCAAGCATTTCTTCTAATGAGTGTTAGGGTTGCAGGCTTCAAGGCCATGACTCATACACATTCACAGTTGAACTATTTAAGGGTCTAGTCAATCAGGCCATTCCTGCACTAAGGACCAGATGAGAAAGGGCTTGTGGGAGCTCTTTGTTACCTTTGGATCTAAGGAGAGTGGGTGTGCTAAAATGTAGGCCAACCTTTAAGCAAAAGCTAAAAAATGTTCCCAACCCCTTTTATATATCTAAACCTTGCCAATTCTGTCTCTCTCCAGCTGACATTCCCAAAAGCTTCCCTGCCCATCACTCTTATATACTCCTAAGTGTTCAGGTCTTTTTTGTGGAATGTTAAGTTGCAAATAACTTCCACTTTTATCACTCATCTTGACTACCATCCTATCTTCATAACTTTATGACTGCCTGGTGGAAGCAGTGCAAAGAGGCCACCTCATTCCCCATGAAATATGTAAGTGCTCAGAAATGAGAAACTGTGCTTTCCAAGAGAAAAGACTGTGAGTGAGCTGTCTGCAAATTCCTTACATTTAGTGAGTTAGCTTGACATTCCCCAACGTACGTGGGCTGGAGCTGGCACACAGCAATGCCAGCATTTCCTCTGCTGCTAGCATGTAATTAAATGCTTTGTGAAGCATTTGGGGACATTCAGTTATGTGAAAAATATCACAGAAATGAAGGTCCACTTTACCTTTGTTCTTTAATCTAAGGTATCTTGTTTCTCACATTCATTCCATTCATTCAGCTATTCTTTCTTCAGGTACTTATTGGTCCCCATAATGTCTGAATTAGATATTTGCATAGGAAGATTTTGTTTTACATATCAGAAACTCTCAAATAATTTTGAAATATTAGCTGTGAAGGACACACCTTTAATTTTATCAGCAGAATGATGGTTATTCCTTCTCTTGTCTCTCAGCATTATCTGGTAGGTCACTAACAAGCTATTGTTTTGGGTCAACCTGATTTCTAGCCAATTCTGCCTTTCTTTTCTGTCTACTTCTTTCCCTGAGCCAATTATGGCAAAGTCAGAGACCTTATAAGAAGCTCTGTCGCTACCATGTGAGGGAATTTGGCTTTGATTTTACAATCAAATGGGCCCAGTATTTAGTGTAACATAGATAAGTTCTTGGTTGAGTTGCTTCTAAGTCACAACTTCCTCTGCTTTTCAACCTCTACACCATGTTGATACTTTTATTTCTGGTCAAGGCAGATCCCTGTTTTCTTTGCCTCTTGCATTGGCCTGATAACCTGAACTGCTCTGAAATCATAGTAGCTGATTGTTTCCTCTCTAGTTTTCCTTCAATTTCCTGTCCAAGGCTTTGAGATTCATTGCATCATCCTGCAAGCACCCCCTGCTGGATGATATTTGTCTTCCAACACCTGCCTAACACCTGCCTCACAACCCATGCCCTGTACCATAGGCCAGGTTTGACATTTTCCTTCTTCCTCATTCCTCAGACACAGAATAGTAAGTTCTGCCCGAACTGTGCCAGGGCATAAATGCTGACCAGACTCAGTCTCACAGAGCCAGATTCTGTCTTCTTTAATTCCATTTTCTTCCCTCTCCTCACCGTTCTTGTTTCCAAGAGCTAAGTATGCCATATAGTGTGGCCACTCCAGTTTTGACAAGTCCCAACTTAGAATTGTCATCTATGTATCTTCATGGGAAAAAAATGTCATTTTTATCTTTGACATTAAAAAGGCAAACTGGATGATCTTCAAATTTTCAGGCTTGGGCATATTTATAACTTATATTTATACATTTTCAGTTCTATTCATTATTTATCATAATGTTGCTTTTTGTTGAAAAGAATACTGTAAGTGGGTACATTTACAAACCAAACACATATGGTAAATATATATATTTGTTTATATATGCAACATATAAATATAATATATTTGTATACATATATACATGTATCTATGAATATTCACTTAAAAAATTTATAGAGACAGGGCAGAAGAGCATTAATACTTCACTCTTAAAAAGTACAGCAATATTCTTTTATAAAAGCAATTTTAAACATTTCTTAAATTGAAGGACTACAGTATTAAGAGCCTGACTACATCACAGTATATATGAAATGTTAACTATAGCCAACACTGTTTCAGTAACTCAAAGAAAAAAGAAGCAAAAGGACCAACCTCTGCTTGGCCATCAGAGACACAGATGAAATTTCTAACAATGCTTAATTATGCTCTTTGCATCAACTCAGCCTAGATTGTGTAATTATATTGATGATCCCAACAGACTATTTCATCCAGAAATAATATTCTATTCTACTGTTCTACAGCCTGTGAGGTACAATAGCTATCTGCTTATATAGGAAGGCAAAGATGACTCTTCCATTTGTCAGTAATCAAATATATGCCCAGTACAATCTGAAAAATCAGATTGGAAATTTTCAAAGTATACCTTGGGTTGCAGTTGTTATGCTAGATAGTATATTATGTGTCATTCGATTTGGCAAAGAGATGACATTGTTCTCTAAACATACCTGAGTTGCCATTAACAGGGCATATGTCAAAGTCACTGCTTAATAATATGCTCCCTAACAAAATGATTATAATTTCTTAGTATATTCTACACATACACACTTTTGTTGAAGTGTAATTGTCTGGTTTTAGGCTATAATATTAGAGATACAGACGTCTGACTTCTCTGAATCTCAGTTTCTATAATACGATAATAGTGTCCACTCACACACATGACTGTGCAGATTGAATGAGATAATGTATATGAAACACCTAATAAGAATGTGACTAATAAAAAAAAAGAATGTGACTAATAATCATTTTAATAAATGCTATCTACTTTCCATTTTCATTCATGAAATTTGAGGAGATCTTGACAGTAGTTATCTCAGCTAGTATTGTGCTCCAAGAATACATCTACCTTGGGTGGACATATCACTATATCAATTTAGTCATTTGGATTAATCTTCCATTGTGAATTGGTTTAAAACAATCTTGTCTGCTTTCACATGAGCTAATATGCAATATCATACTACAGTGATAATGAAGGTTCCCATTTATTGATAACTATGCTCTGTGCATTATTCCTACACCTAAAATCTCTGAAAAGTGAAAATTTACCCCCCTCATTTTACAAATGAAAAAAGTTCAGGCACCATTAGATTAGGAGACATACCAAAGTTTCTACAGCTAGCAAGTGCCAAAGCTGATAGCTCAGTCATTGTGCTGGCTCTCCAGCTTCTGAATTTCCCTCATATGGCATGAACGCCCTTTTGTTTTATCATGTATTTACCTTAACAGTCTATGAGATGGCCTTTGTTACATTCATGCTGTTATCTTAGCTGCACGGTACAGTTCAAGGCATAGGGTAGATCCTAAGTAATTTCATGAAAGAAGAAAGGACTCTTGAGCACAACTAATGTGATCCCGCTCAGCTCAATAAATAGCTCTAAAGGTTTACCCAGTAGGCCCATAAAATTCTGGTTGTAGGAAAATCACAATCCAAAATAAGAACTACTGTTGTAGTTGCAGTTTCCTAAAATCAGTCTGGGTTTTATTCCCTAGGGAACTTGCAATGTAATAGGGGACTCCATATATGTAATGCTAATATCCCACAAGACTCAGTGTAATGAGCTAAGAGTGATGCAATGTGTGTGGGTATACACTTGGATTCTGCTTCAGGTGGTCAGAAAAGTGTCAACACAAGGCGTGGGATGATGATATCTGTCTTGGACTTTGAAAGATGAGCAAAATTTCAATTCATGACAACAGAGAGACTGACATTTTGAGCAGAGGGAGAAGTATGAAGAAAATAGAAAATGTAGTTTGTTAAAAAGTAGTTTGTATAAATGTTGTACTTAACAATAATCTAGATAGAATCGAGGACGTTCTACAATTCCAGAAGTGACATGCTTGTTTAATTTGAACTCAAAGTAACCACAGAAACTGAGCGTTTATACTTCATCTTCAGGAGTGAGAAACAATGACCAACTTTTATCAAAAAGTTTACCTTTATCTCTGCCCTTGCAAGGCATGACAGGGAAAAGTCAGCAATTATCTTTGACTGGTATAGAAGTAGCTAAATGTGAATTAAATGGTAAGAGCAGTAAAAAATGAGCCCAAGGAGAAGGAAAGGAGTAAGATCAAAGAAATCCTTGAAGTGTTAATTACAATCACTGAAAAAGAGGTAACGTGAAGCTGAAAGTAAGATGATCTCTATAAATAGAATTTGAATGCAGAATATTAGAAGGTCAGCAGATGGGGCTCTAAGAGGTGAAAATTACATATAAATTCAGCCTAAGAAATAAAGCTATGTGATAAATTCAGAAAAAGATGAGATGAGTCCAAAACTAGGAGATAAATTTTCACTTTGCGGGTTAAACCAGTTAAATACAAAGAGTACAGATAAAACCAGCTCTCTGCAGAAGTAATTAGAGGATAAAATGACTCCCAAAAATAAAGCAGAGAGCAGAGAGTTTGTGAAAATAGAATCCACAGACCAGCATGTGGTCCTAGGAAGACAGGGCATATGAAGGAAAATGTAGAAACTCTTGGCAAAAAAAGTATTGAAGTTTGCATACTGTCTGTAGTTCTTACTGATTGCATGACCTTGGACAAGTCACTTACCTTCATTGATCGTCAGTTTCCGCATCTGTATAATTTCTCAATTATACCCTTGGAGGCAGTATAGGAGTGGGACTGCAGAATCAGACTGTCTGGGTTCAAATCTTAGCTCTACAACTTACCATCTGTGAACATAGAGTAAGACAATTTTCTTGCCTCATTTTTTTTCATCTGTAAGATGTTAATGGTATCTATGTTACAACATTTATAAAAAATTACTTCTAGGAGGTGAAAGGCAAAACTATCAAAATTTTAATTTTTTTAAAGATTTTATTTATTTATTTGACAGAGAGAGAGATCACAAGTAGGCAGAGAAGCAGGCAGAGAGAGGGGGAAACAGGCTCCCTGCTGAGCAGAGAGCCTGATCCGGGGCTAGATCCCAAGACCCCGAGACCATGACCCAAGCCAAAGGCAGAGGCTTAACCCACTGAGCCACCCAGGCACCCCTCAAAACTTTTAAAAGCAATATAAAATAATTTTATTATTATCTCAGGATTGGGAAGGCTTTTTTTCAACAAGACACAATAATTATAAAGAGAGAGATCGATAAGCTTGTATAAATTAAAATTAAAAGACAGTAAAGAGAGCAAAAGAAAAACCATAGACTGAGAGAAGATACCAGGAACTCACACAAAATGTTAAATATTAATATTCAGGATATAGTAACAACAATGGAAACCTTACAAATCAGTAAGATAAAAGAGTTCCAATAAACCAAAAGAGAAGAAAGGGTATTATTAACAGTACACTCAAAATTCTGGTCCATTGAGTTGGAGTGGGAAGCTCAGTGATAGATGGTACTCATTTTATTGTTATTTACATTTTTATACACTTTTTAAAGTAATATGTATTTCTCAATACGTTTTTTAAAATGGAGATTGCAATATGTACTTACTTCATAAGGTTGTATGCAGAGAAACAAGTTATTTAGAACAGTGCCTGAAATATAGTAAATACTTAACAAGTGTTTATTATTATTATCTTAAAACATTAGAAACATTGTAGGCAGTTAACAAAAGGTAGATATTATTTTTAAGCTATCATCTAGGGAAAGAATATCTGAGTATAGAGAATATGGTCTTCATGGAACCTAGAAGAAATCATCCAGGGGCAGGTCTGAACCTCTGCTTGTCAAGATGGTCGTATAAATAGAGATGGGGGGCACCTGGGTGGCTCAGTGGGTTAAAGCCTCTGCTTTCGGCTCAAGACATGATCCCAGGGTCCTGGGATCGAGCCCCGCATCAGGCTTTCTGCTCATCGAGGAGCCTGCTTCCCTTCCTCTCTCTCTCTGCTCGCCTCTCTGCCTACTTGTGATCTCTGTCTGTCAAATAAATAATAAATAAATAAATAAATAAATAAAGATGGTTCATCACAATATTGTAGGTCTTTTATTCCAGCCTTTATGATCCCCTGGCTGTCATATCAAGTGCATATAATAAATAAAACTACAGTTTCTCATACAACTGTTCTCAGAAGAATATAATATGCAAATCAAGCAGTATAAATATTCTGCTCTTTTCGTTAGCTTTATTACATTTTTTTCCCATTAATAGAGAAACATCTTATTTTTGTCTCAATCTCTTCTGAGTTTATTTAGTGGAAGTTTTAGCCTTCCAAATTCAGAGAGCATCAATAAAATTATGTTTCTAGATCAGTGAAGCAGAAGACTGCTTCCTGGATCATGATCCAGCCTCAGCCCAGCAGACCCCTCTCTGATCAGTCCCTAACTAAAAAAGATTAAAGAAAAAATTGAAAAATGTTTTGATAAGAGATTGTTTTGATTAGTGTTCTTCTTTTTTTTTTAAGATTTTATTTATTTGAGATAGAGAGAGAGAGAAAGTTTGACAGCATGAGAAGGGAGAATGTCAGAGGGAGAACCAGATTCCCCATGAAGGGACTCTGGGATTATGACCTGAGTGGAAGGCAGTTGCTTAACCAACTGAGCCACCCAGGCGCCCTTGATTAGGGTTCTTGACAATGTTACTGAGTAGCAAATATATGTTATCTCTTGAAATCATTTAAATACACTGGAATGGCCATCTGGTATACTGTTTTGAGTTAAAATCTGAAGTATTGTCCACAGAGTATAAGAGGCTAAGCATGGAGAAAAGGAAGACATATAATAGCAAGTGTGCTATGAATTAATAGACAAGTACTGATCATCAAACCAAAGAGGGGAGTGGTATTTTATGTGTGTGTGTTGTGTGTGTGGTGTGTGGGTGTGTGTGTTTTAAGACATAGAGTGTCAAAACAAAAACTACACTTATTTTAAGAAAGGATGTAGGGTGCCTGGGTGGCTCAGTGGGTTAAAGCCTCTGCCTTTGGCTCAGGTCATGATCCCAGGATCCTGGGATTGAGCCCCGCATCGGGCTGTCTGCTTAGCAGGGAGCCTGCCTCCCCCTCTGTCTCTCTGCCTGCCTCTCTGCCTACTTGTGATCTCTGTCTGTCAAATAAATAAATGAAATTTAAAAAAAAAAAAAAAGAAAAGAAAGGATATGAACCAGGCTTAGGAATATTTGCTCCTTATAAATGCAAAAGAGAGGTTTCCTACGGAGTTTAGCACTTGTTCTGTGTACAATTTATAGCATGAAAAGAGTAATAAATTCTACTTCTGGTGTCTAGGTTTAGAAATAAAAATGATTGGCAAAGCCACACATTTAGGTATTATTTGTATGTGTATGTAATTACAGAATCCGAATTTGAGTATCTGTACTCATAGGTTGATCAGTACTATCAAAAGTGTGAGGTAATCACCAAGAGAATTGGTAGAGTTTATATAAATAGAGATTGTAATAAAATGAGACATTGTGTTTTCTGACCATAATATAATAGTAGTTGAAATTAATTTCTCAAAAGCTAGAAAATTTGACATGGATAAATAGAATAAGGTCAAATTCCCATTAGAGCAGATGAATTGTTTTTAATGGCAAGCAGGTTGGTAAATAGGAGAAAAGGAGCTCTCTCTTTTCAAAATATCCAAGAGTAGTGTTAAAGAAAAATTATTCTGACAATTGTTAAAATGGAAAAGCAGAATATTCAGGACTATTTCAATAGGTATAGAGACTTCTGCAATGGGGTTTTGCAATATAGGAGAGAGACTGCACTCACCTTCAAATACAACAAAGAGAAGTGGGGATTTATAGCCCAGTTGCAGAGTAGGGATCTGTGAATGGAAAATTACTAAGAAGAAACATCAAGGATAAGGAGGGATTTTGGCCAAACTGGCTAGGCAGGATTCCTCCTAAAGGCAGATCAGGGTGATCAAGTATCATCTGGGAGAGTAGTAGAAGATGAGGAATTTGATCAGATATTGAGGGTGGGAGATTCTGCCTAAACTGACTTAACAGGATTCTTGCTGACATTGAGCTCTTGAAGACAAGCCCAAGGATGAGGCCTAGTCAGGCTGAGAGAAACCTGCCTGAGGAACCTGGTCAAGGAGAGAGTCTTTGTCTAATGAACATTCCATAATAAATGATACAAAGAAAACTCTTAAGAGAGGGAAAAATGGAGCTAGAATGTATAATGCTAAGTGACATAAAGCAGTCAAAGAAAGACAAATACAATATGATTTCACTCATATGTGAATTTTAAGAAACAAAATAAACAAGAAAAGGGAAAAAGAGAGAGACAAACCAAGAAACAGACTCTTAACTCTAGAGAACAAACTGATGGTTACCAGAGAGGAGCTGAGTGGAGGATGGATGAAATAGGTGAAGAGGGCTAAGGAGTGCACTTGTGATGAATGCTAGGTGATGTATGGAATTGTCAAATCAGTATATTGTACAACTGAATCTAATGTAGCACTCCTTATTAACTAACTGGAATTAAAATAAAGACAAAAAAAAAAAAAACTCTCAGAAGAAGGAATAAAGCCCGAAACTCTAAGCTTTCTTGTAGAAATTATGGTAGGAGGGAGCTTGCACAGAATTCCTAAAGCTAAAGCTAAAGAAATTGGAGGGAAAGGTATACACACCACCAATAGTAAGGAGTTAAGTATGACAATTCGAAGTTGATAGGAAAGAGAGAAGGAGATATGTAGGTGGGTAGGTAGAAAGATAGATACAGAGAGAGGTATACAGATGGTAACATAGCCTTTTTGGGCCATGCAGGAGAAAAAACATATAAAGAACGCGTTAAAAGAGAAAGAATGGATAAGAGAACAGTTCATGGGGCACCTGGGTGGCTCAGTGGGTTAAGCCTCTACCTTTGACTTGGGTCATGATCTCGGGGTCCTGGGATCGAGCGTCCCATCGGGCTCTCTGCTGAGCAGGAAGCCTGCTTCCCCCACCTCTCTTCCTGCCTCTCTGCCTACTTGTGATCTTTGCCTACTTGTGATCTCTGTCTGTCAAATAAATAAAGAAAATCTTAAAAAAAAGAGAGAGAACAGTTCATTTTGGATTGTTTCAGGAATAAGATGAAGCACACAGGAGGAATCATTCATTCATTCATTCTTATGGTCATCCTGCAGAAGCAGGATGCTTCCCCACTCAAAATTTGATTTGGGTGTCAAGACTGATACACACACACACACACACACACACACACACACACACATTCCAGATGAGTATGAAAAAGTTTATTCCTTCTATAATGAGGCTTTTTGGAAGAATAGACTTCACAAGGCGTTCCAAAAATCACTTGACAGAGCAAGGAAAAGAGATTGGCTCAAAGTTTTTATTGTGGATTGGGGTGGGGGTGAGGCAAAATTCCCACTTAAGCAAGGTATTATGTAGTTTGAATCTTCCACCTACACCAAATGAGGGTATAGCCAGGCCTTCCAACAAGTGCCCAGATGTGGGGTGGAGGGTGAAGGGCCCTAGATGTGAGCCATGAAGCTTCTCTATTGAGAATGGAGTGTAGGAAACAAGAGCAATAGAAGGGGATTAGTATGAAGGATTAAGTAGCAATGCAGGTCATTTTTACTTGATAAGTAGCAGTGAAGCTGGTAGGAATAGATTTGATTTGTGATATATTTTGACAGTACAACCAACAGTATATAGGGACAGATTGCATTTAAAGTATGAGGAAAAAGAGAGGAGTATAAGAAGATTCCTAAGTGTGAGGGCTGGTTACCTGGTTAAATAGTGGTTCCATTTAATGAAATGGATAAGACAACTGTGGAGGAAGCATATGGAGTTTTGTTTGGACATATTAAATTTCAGATACTGGTGAGACATCTAAGTGGAAATATCAACTAGGCATTTGGATGTACTAGAGGCAGTACACTAAGAAAAGGCTCACACATTTCAAAATTATTATTGAATGAAGACCAATCAAAAATTAGTAATGATTCGGTAACACATGTAAAAATCCAGTAATTCAGTATAATTTATTTTAGCAACATTAGTCAACAAACATCATGAATTTGTTCAAAAGAAAAAAATCCTTAGGGTGAAGCTAAAATCTCTGTTCAGGTCCACTAGCCAAGAAGTGGGGGAAGACCTTTGTGATGCTGCCAAACCTGTCTGAGATCCCTGTTGAGTCCTCTAAAACATCTGAGCATGGCTTCCAGCCGACGTTTGGCTGCACTTTTAATGGCATATGGGCCATGGTATAATGACCAGCACGAGATAAAACAAAAGACGTTAATGATGCTATTTAAACAAAGCTGAGAGAGATTTTATAAAGTGGAGGCAACAAGCCATACTTATAGACTACATGCTTTTTTGGATAGAAACTAGTTTAGAGTCTGGAAAATAAGAAGACAAGGAGATAAAGCTAAACAGAGAGCCATAAACTTCAGTTAAAATATGAAAAGTATTGGGGTGCCTGGGTGGCTCAGTGGCTTAAAGCCTCTGCCTTCAGCTCAGGTCATGATCCCAGGGTCCTGGGATCGAGCCCCGAAAGGGGCTCTCTGCTCAGCAGGGAGCCTGCCTCCTCCTCTCTCTCTGCTTGCCTTTCTGCCTACTTGTGATCTCTGTCTGTCAAATAAATAAATAAAATCTTTAAAAAATATATGGAAAATATTAAAGTTCTGGGAAGAACTTAGAATCTATTGTATGTAGAACAATAAATGAACTTGGGAAGGAACATCATGTTCAGGCTGCCCTTGAAAACTTGACTGGTAACCGCTCATAGGAAAAGTTGTCCACCTGCTTGCTTTCCTATTTATAAGTCACGCTTCACATGCTTCCAGAACTGTCTTCCAGGAGAATAACTCATATTTTATTTCTCTTATTTCTCAAAAACTTGGTTAAGGTTCTCCATTATCTGATATCAAACTGGTTTTCACACCACACATTCCACTCACTGTATCTCATTGTGTATTTTTCTCTCTTGTCATTCTCTTATGTCCTGCTTTAACCTTTGAAAAACATTTTCCTATAGAATTTTTCTCATCCTTTAAGATCCAGGTTAAAAGCCTTCTCTTCTGAGAAGCTTTCCTTGATCATCTAAGCATAGGTTTTGCTTCCGCTGTTTCTTTTCTTTAGTTAAGCTTGACTTCATGAGCAAGTACTACAGTTGTTATAAAGTTGTTAATTTCCCAGTGAGACTGTGAACACCATGAGGCCAAACACCATGTTTCATTCCTTATGTTGGTATTTCTTCAGCCTTTAGCAAGTGCCATGGTCACTATCTTCAAGACAGATTTGAAATCATGAATTTTAAAATGTTTTACCAGGACCTGAGAGGATTTAATTAATCTTAGCTCTTGATATTAATATTAGTAATTTTAACATAATTAAAAACCATAAGAGCTGAGTTTTTTTTTCTTAATTCCAATTTTTTTCCATTTATCTACCTATGGATTGAAGTAGAATCCAGAAGTTTGGGATAAGGCTTAATCATAGGTCTTTCCCATTATGTAGCATACTCAACAATGAACACATTGTTATAGGCACATAGCTATGGTCCTGAGACTTTTTCTTTATTTTTATTTCTTAAAGATTTTATTTATTTATTTGAGAGAGAGGCAGTGAGAGAGAGCACGAGCAAGGAGAAGGTCAGAGGGAGAAGCAGACTCCCCATGGAGCTGGGAGCCTGATGCAGGACTCGATCCCGGGACTCTGGGATCATGACCTGAGCCGAAGGCAGTCGTCCAACCAACTGAGCCACCCAGGCATCCCGGTCCTGGGACTTTTTAAAGAAGCTTCTATTTCTTTCTCTTTGTTCTGCAGTCAGGTTGCAAGATCTGAAAGTTTTAGGTTTGAATACGGGGTAATTTTCAAGGTGTAGTGCACCAGATAACCTAACTAATGACCATTTATAAAGTTCTTGATGGAATTCTGTGGAAAGATGCTATGAAAGAACAGATGATTTTTTTTATGGCTTCACTTAATTTCATTTAATTTATAGTTATTTATTTCAAAGTTAATAGACTTTATCTTTATTGTTACTCTCTGTGTTCAGCTTTATTAAAACAAGCTATTCTCCAGGAAGAAATTATTGTAGATTTTAGAACCCCATGTCACATAGAAATATAATAAAATAAATCCTTGGTAAAATCTTTAGTTTTTCCAAAAATAAATTATCAGTCTTTTCATTTTTATTGGTATTTCTGGAATGATTAACCACTTTGGAACATTTGAACTTGCTGGAATTTAATATATCCATCAAGAAACTAGATGGTAGATGGTGTTTTTAAGACAGACTTGGCAATTTTTCATTCTGTTTCTGTATATCATTGACATCATAAACTACTGGCTACAGGTTTACCCCTTATTGTGAAGGCAGCTTAGCTCCTAAAAAAGCTAAGAAGAATATTTTTGTTCAGTGAAAAAAAGGAAGAAGAAAATTACAGAAGAATTAATTACAATGCAAAATCTCCAGTTATTACTATGGAGAACATTGATTGTCACAGGCTAAATTGTGTCCTCCCCAAATCATTCATGTTGAAGTCCTAGCTCCCACTATCTCAGTGTGTGACTGAATTTGAAGATAGGGCCTTTTAAGAGGTGTTTAAATTAAAAGGAGACCATTAGGGCCCTAATTCAATCTGACTGATATAATTATAGAAGGATTTTGGACACACAAGGAGACACCAGATATACAAGTTGAAGGAGGGCTGCTTTTTCTAGAGCTCCCCATGACTGGATGTTTACATTTGTCTAATTCTGGGGTGCAACTTTAAAAATCTCAGTCAACCCCAACATAAGCCAGCTAATTAAGCTGACTTTTGGTCTCTAACTTTTTATTTATTTATTTTATATTTATTTATTTATTTATTGCTTTGTTTATTCACTTTGATTCTATTTCAGGTGAATTGGAGAGGGATATAATTCATTTACATCTTTAAAACTCAACATATGAGAAGTTAAACATCAAGTTAGAGTAATCACAGATTCTGGATCTGTGCATGATAAATATTTTCTTATAGAATAATTGATTATGGTCCAAAAGCTAGGTAAACCAGTGACTAGACTACTGATAGACACATTTTGACTCTCTAATTGCAGATTACTTGTTGGTTGATAGGTTTTGTTTAACTTGCCACCTACAAATCACATTTCTAGTTTGTGCATAGTCTTAGTATTTTCATTCCTACTATCCTTAGGCTTTTGGACATTTTATTAATTATAATCCATTTTTCAAGAAGATGAACAGCAAGTTCAGAGGGGGAAAAAAGGAGGAGCTGAATTATACAATGTTTGATTTTAGTAAAAAGGAAAGTCCTGGTTTAGCAGTGTTTTCAAGTGATCCAAGTTATAAAACTGATACTTATAATTAAAATTTATTGTGTATATATTCATACCATGTACATATTATAGCAAAAATCTCAGTACTGCACATGTATTAACTCATTTAATCCTTATGCCAACTTTAAGATGTAAAGAAAGTGTAATGTGGTTAATATACAGGGTCACCCATCTGGCAGGAAGTGGAGCTGAGAATTCAACTTTGGCTGTCTGATCCAAAGCTAATGTGTTCACCACAACAACTTGCTACTTGCCCTACTCTCTTGGCATTGAGAGCCACTCAGAACCTTTCAATAATGGGAAGACGCAGAACCAGTTTGAGAGGTCATTGTTCAATTGGAGAAGATTAGTTGTTGAACCAGTGACTTATTTCAATTTATATAGAAAATAATTGGAAGAGTTTGACACATAATTCAAACAGAACTTCTCTCATCTTTCTCTCCAACAAGTCCACCAAAAATCTTTTTTGGTGAAATAAAATTGCAATTCAGCCATTCTTATAATTGCTTTAAACAAATTGGTGATTTCTTTATCACTTTTTTAAATAGTTTTTGGGGAAAAAGGAGTCTAACTAATTTTGCCAACAATGTAATCTTTTAGTGTTTTAAGATTCTTAAGTAAACTGACCTCAGAAATAAACTCTAAAAGTATACTGTTTAGCAAAACTTTACCTACATATAAGAGCTAACCTAAATGTTGCCTAGCACAAGTAAATTATCAAAGGGTCTGTTTTTATTAATCTTTGTTTATAGAATAAAATTTCCCATTTGTTCTTCTTTATTATAAATAAACTCCCTAAATATTAGCAGATTTCTTTGATTGCCACTGAAAACATGTTCTACTCTATTAAAATCTAAATCTGGATCATATGAAAATAACAGTGTAAGTAAAGTGAATCTTATTTCGTGTGCTAGATGAGCTAAATATAGTTCTACAAAATATATATCTCTGCTGAGTTGATCACACACACAAAAAATGACCTCAAGAAACATGAAGATCCCCAAAAGCACATGCACAGAAATTTAATGAGTATTAATGATATTCTGAAAGAGACACTAGACTTGTTAGTGGTGAGCAAGAATGCCTAGATCATGCTAATGGTAAAGCCTAACAGATTCCCTAAATGCCTTTCTTGTTGATGCGAGATTCCTGTTTCCATGGCAACCTGCAGTGAGTTAAGAAGAGTACTGTTAAACTGTACTGCAATTTTGCTTAGTTTCTCTGAAAGAAAAATGTCAGAAGAAACCATTTCTTTATCCATGGTTGTAATCAGACATCCTCTACCTCCACCCACAAGCTTCTGTTTTTTGCTCCTCAAGAAGAAATTAAAGACAGTAAATCAGCAATCTACTTAATGATCTACTGTGTTCTCGATGAGCTACAGACCCTTTACTGGATCCAAGAATCACATTTGCAGCCCATTAGCCCTGGAAAATCTGTTGGAAGGGATCAAAACAGATAATGGTACTAAATAATGAACAGCGAAAATAATGAGGAAAGCATCCATACCCTGATTTCTAGAGGCTGGTTTTAATTTTGTTAAAACAATTGCCTCTAGGGTAATGCATTTCTGTCCTGGTTTTGAAGCTCTGGCATTCTTTGTACTTTGAAAAGAATGAAAATATAATGAATATTTCTGTTGTTCTCTAAGGAATCTAAATCAAAACTCTGACAAGGGATGTCTATCTACATATTTGCTTCAGCTTTCCTAATTCATTCATTATCCTACTCAAAGCTCAAAACCAAAAGATTTGTCTTGAATGACAGAGACAGCATGTCCATTGGCAAGTATCCCAGATCATTCAAAGGGAAAAATGTAACTGAAAATCAAAGATCCTGATACAGGGCATCTCTTATATGAAATGGCATGATAGGAACATACAGTTAATTTTTAAAATCACATTTCTTTTGATATATCATAGAACATTTGTAGCTAACATTTATTGCACACCAACTGTGTTCTAAGCATATGCTCTCATACATCATCTTATTGATTGTCATAAAAGCTCAAAAGACAGGAGCTATGAATATTATCTTCAGGTTTTTTTTTAAGATTTTATTTATTTATTTGACAGACAGAGATCACAAGTAGGCAGAGAGAGATGGGGAAGCAGGCTCCCTGCTTAGCAGAGAGCCCGATGCAGGGCTCAATCCCAGGACCCTGGGATCATGACCTAAGCCGAAGGCAGAGGCTTTAACCCACTGAGCCACCCAGGTGCCCCTCTTCAGTTTTATAAATGAGAAAATTACCTAGTAAATTACCTAAGGTCACACTTACCCTAGGAAAGATTTTAAAGTAATTGAGGTAGACTTTGAGGCTGTCTACCTCCCTTTTAAGCAGTCTTCTACTATTAAAAATATAATAATAATGATAATAATAACAATATTTGTCTATCCTAATCTAGATCTAGATTGATAGATCAATAAATACATCAATACTAGTGGCTACAATAGTTATGCCAGCAATATAACTGAGTAAAGCAAACTGGTTGGAGTGGAGAGAATAGAAACTGGTGGGGATTGTAACCTGTTGGGAGCTTAGGTACCTCTAACAGAGGCAACTGTTGCTCAGCTCCCACTAGTGTTTGTCCCATGGAAATATAGGCTTTGTGTGGCCAGACTTTCTTACTTTTCAAGACAACCTACTAATTCCAATTTTCATGTGAAGTCTATGCATTTTTAAATGTGGGTACAGGGGCATCTGGGTGGCTCGGTGGGTTAAGGCCTCTGCCTTCGGCTCGGGTCATGATCTCAGGGTCCTGGGATCGATCCCGGCGTCAGGCTCTCTGCTCAGTGTGGAGCCTGCTTCCTCCTCTCACTCTGCCTGCTTCTCTGCCTGTCAAATAAATAAATATTTTTTTAAAATGTGGGTACAAAAAAGAAGTGTGAGAACCAAGAAATAAAGATCTGCCCCAGGCTTTCTTATTTTGTTTCTCTCTTTTAGGAATTAATCATTCTTTTCTCCAAAAACTGAAATAATTTCAAAAAGAACCGCATCTTCCCCCAAAAGCAATACCAAGGACAAAATATAACAAAGAAATAGGAGTGGTAGAATTTTGGGTCAGATATGAGTGGTAGGATTTCTGATAAATAAAGTGGAAAGAACAGTTGTATAAATAGCATTTGAACATAATGCCCAGTTCTGATCTTAATTTTACATACTGAACTTCTTATAAAAATGTAATGCTTTCTTTTTTTCCTTAGTGTTGTATTTTTTATACCAAAGTAGAACAGAATTTTATTTACTCCTTAATTCAGTAAAATAGCATTTAAAAAAACATATAATTTTCTTCTGTGTGATGGTACAAAGTGACAAGTTTAATTTCACTCATCTGAATGATGGTAATAAACACCCAACAGAAATGAGTAATTTAGATTTTGAAAGCTCCTGCTATTGTAGTCACCCAAGGTATCAAGAATAAGGAAGTCTTTACGACATACACCTCCCACAGCAATGGACCCTTTCAGACAGCAAGAATGAAGCTGAAGGTTACACTGGAAAATGTTTGATATTGATTGTCTTAATACACTTTTGATGACAGAAGGTCAAATTACATGACTATATATAGAATTACATTTTTACATACAGAAAAAAAGAATCTCTTTGTTTCAGCTTAACTGTCTCATTAAAGGAACAATAAAATTTGGATGTTTGCTCAAAATGTCCTAGTGATTTTTCTCAGGCAGTGTTAATATCATATTAAGTATCAATAAATCATTTTGTCGGAATAGTGATATTAGACCATTTCCTCATAATTTACCACAGTCATTAACTGACTAAACAAAAGACCCAAAGTTACATGAAAGTGAGTGTGATCATAAAAATAAATGTGAGTGCTCACAGGGGTCCAGCAACACATGTAATAATTTATGAATATGGCCCCCACAATGATATTTCAGGGATTTTTTTTCTCATTTTACAAAGCTGTGAAAACAATAAAGCAGCCAAGCCCAACCAGCATTCTGGCATTAACAGCAGCCAATCAGATCTAATGAATTTTGAAATGGAAGTGCATTGGATGGAAGTAAAAATTTGTTTTTTGGGAATCTGAATTTTAGGCCAGGCAGGGAATCAGAGCAAATACTTGAATTTCCATTTTCCTTCAATTTTACACTGTATTTCCCATTATCCACTATTTCTCAATAATGATGTTGTTATTAGGCAATAATATACTTAGTTTTTACTATATACTGGGCATGATGTTGTTTAAATATATTTCTCATTTAGTGCATACAACAACTCTGAGATAGGGGCTGTTATCTTTATTTTATAGAGTAGGAGATTAAACCAAAGAGGTTAAGTAACTCACCTAATCATAACTGGTAAAGACCAGAGCAAAGATATGAAAGCATCTTTTTTCATACTAATGCCCTCACAACTCCGATGCTGTAATACTGCTGTTTCACTACTACTAATGGTACTGTGAACCCAGGACAGAAGTGAATTTCTCTGGGTGACAAAATGCAGAGAGCTGACTAAGCTGAGCAAGGCACTTGGGGTATTTGTAAAATAAGAATAATGCCTTTGCACTATCAACCCATGGGATTATTGTGAAGAGGAAATGAGGAAATGTATGTGAGAATAATTTGAGCAATAGTGACTGGTGTAAAATATAAAGTAATGTTAATATGATACCATTGGTGAATCCAGTCAATTAAATGTAGGAATATTTATTTTTTACAGGGCAATCAATAACATTTATTTTCTGGGACACTTGTGTGGCTCAGTTGATTAAGTGTCCGACTCTTTATTTGGACTCAGGTCATGATCTCAGGGTCATGAGATCAAGCCCTGTGTGGAGACTCTGTGCCCAGTGGTGAGTCTACTTGAGATTCTCTATCTCTTGTTCTGCCCCTCCCCCCTCACACTCACTATCTGTCTAAAATAAATAAATCTTTAAAAAAATAATATTTATTTTCTCTTACTTTTGATTTGACCCAATCCAGAGAACAGCTAAACAGCTAGGCAGATAGAAATAAAAATAGGAGCATGAGAAGATGATGACTTGGAGGTAATGGCATAGACATGTGGTAACAATAGAATTTCTAATCTTTCTACACCCTACTCTAGACCTTTGAATAGACAAACAGAGAAGCTAGAGTTTGCAGAAAATTCCCTTACTCTTCACCAGCAACTTCCTGGCCTGGAAAGAGGGTATAAAGAGAGGGGATCCACCATGTTTAGGATTTTTGATTAGGTGAGCTCTACTAGGTATATGCTCTTTCCTACCAACTTTTAATTTGATTAGGTAAGCTCCACCAGATAAATGCTCTTTCCTACCAACTTCTGCTGGGAAAAATAAGGGAGAGGGCTAAAATCTGCAAGATTTAGTGATAGGCTCTCCTAATGCAAATCAGGGAAGTAGGTGAGAACCATCTTCAAATAGTGACCTAAATGCCAATTGCTACAATTGTTGCGGGATCATAGACCACTATTTCAAGCTAAATAAAAATAAGCAATAGACACTAAGTCTGACTAAAGCAAATTATGAGATCATTATGTTTAGAAATGTAAAAATATTCTGCTTAACACAAAATGTTCAGGCCGTATTACATTGTTCAGTTTTCCTTAATGTCTTTATCAACTACAAATGTTGGAATTTATTGTGTATTTTTAGTGTACATTCCTTTTAATATTTTTTCCTTCTCCCTAAATGAAATTAAAGAGTATGTGACAAATTAGAAAAAATGAAAGCCTAACTTTGTTGATGAAGAATAGCAGAATATCCTACCTCAAAATAAGCCACTTCAGCATAAGGATTATTTTGAGCTAAAATCAATTGAAAGAAGCAGATGCAAGGAAAGTTCTCTGCCCCCCTCCTATTTGCCTAAAGGCAGGGCAGAAATTGCAGAGATGTCCCTTTCCCCCACCACCAAAAAGGACAAAAGTTAATCATTGAAAACAACTCTAAACCCTTATCAACCCAGAGAAGGCACCAAAGGAATTAGCATAACTAATTTTGGTAAAACTAGCTTTTATCTACCACTGGTTTGCCCGTATATTTGTCTTTCCATCTTTGCTGCCCCTGAAAGCTACAAGTCCTCCTTTGTCTTGTCACTTCTCTAAAATTTATTATCATTTTGTTAAGATGTTATGTAAAGCTTAAGTTCTAACCACTCCTGTGAGTTACTCATCTCAGTGATCCCATGTGTATGTATGTGATACACATGCTAACAAACTTCTGGGTTTTCTTTTTCTCTTTACAATATGTCTTTTGTTAGTCTAATTTATAGGACCCCAACCAATGAACCCAAGATGAGTAGAAGGGGAAAATATATTTTCCCTTCCCTACACTGAGAACCACTTAGAAATTTTTGACTGAAAATATCCCAGAACTGTGGCCACTCTGAAGTTGGTTTCATCCTTTCTTTATAGTCTCACTGCCTCAAACTGCTTTCCCACATGCACACATTAACACACAATTTGTGCCCCAAACACATTACACTTCCTACTCATGCAAGAACTCCAAGCTCTTTTTTGCATCCAAACTTTCGTATTTCTAATTTCCACTGCCCAACAGAATGTAATGTTTCTTTGTTGAACAACAAAAGTCTACTCATTTTGCAATATCGAGCCTAAGTGTCCCTGCTTAAACAAAGATTTCCAGAACTTCTAGGCACAGTGATCCCCTGTGCTCCTCAATTACTTTGTTCCTGTCTCTATTATGGCATTTTCCATGACCTATGTGTAGCAGGATTTCCTGTGAGTCCAAATGAAGTCAGGCTGTCCACATTATTAGTGGGCTGGTGGTGACAATTTGCACAAGTATTTTGCATAATATTTTTTATATTTTTTGGTTAAAGAACAGGGAAGATTTTGTTTTGTTTGTGTTTTAGCTGTTTTTGCTTCAAAATCTTGAGAGATAGAAATAAAAATAGGAAAACAACAGAGCATATGTCCCTGCCTAATCCTTTGAACAAGTTGTTGGCTTTTTTAGAAAGAGGGGAATTACACCTGAGACTCTGTGAGAACTTGTGTAGCCCTGGGCTTTACTACAGAATACACTATTAACTAAATGTAACTCAAAATTAGATCAAGGGTGGTATCCTTACACTGTGATATAGGGAAGAGGAGTGGCTTGGGCCATCATCAACAATGACCATACGGAAGTTTCCATAAGCCATTTTATGAGAATAGGACATTGTCTTTCCTCCCCTCCTGGGGCTCTTCTAATCAGTGTGTCTACTATAAAGTCTTTGAGCTGATGGGTCAGTTCATATACCAGAGGAAGCACCTACTGGGTATTTCTAGAAATCCTTGGGGATATTTTGGAAGAGTCAGGATGGTCCTGAGTAAACAGGTAGGAGAAAGAGTAAGACTGAGAGTCTTTGGGACACTGAGTTACATATTCTCCAGAGCATTAAAAGACCTAGAATGCAACTGGGTAGCTTTAACTGTCAATACAATTGCCATTCTAATTGTTTCTTTGGAAGCCTATATAATCCTGTAGGCTGTGCTTCTGATTAGGAATGATGTCTCAGTAATCAAATTGAATGCACCTCACCCAACATGCAATGTTCATAATGTCTTAATGAAAAAATGAATGGATATACATTAAATCAAAGAGCACATCTAATTGTTGCTTTGATTTAATTCACAAGTTTAATTCATAACCACATATTTTTCTTTCTGTATCAGAACTCTTGTAAAGTTACCTAGAATCAAGGAACAGCAAAGGGAAACAGAAAACTGTTAGATTTTAACATCTTCCCAAGGGAAAACAACCTAATGTAACTACATTTATATTTTGTAGGCCATATAGGTGTTCTCCATTATTAAAGGTGCTCTATCCCTACAATGAGAGTATTATAGTGGTTAAAAGGACAGCTTTAGAGTCCGATAGCCTAAATTGAATCTTTGGTCTGTCAATCTGAGGTTTGTGTCCTTGGCTTATAACTTGTGATTTCTGTTTCAGTTCTATCATTTATTTAATGGTAAAGAAAATAACACCTACCTTGTCAGATTGTAGTGAATATTAAATAGATATCATTAAAGTGTTGATAATGATTTCTGGCACATGGTAAGCATTCATCAAATGTTAACCAGAATTTATATTTATTTACTGAACTCTATGTCACTTAGGATGGTCTTGGCTTGGCCAAAAAGGTATTAATTCCAGCCACTTATTCAAGCTTGAATTTCTTATACATTAGTTTCATTTTTGTAATACTGAGACTAGGACTGTATGGACATACTGAATATCAGCGATCACATGTGTTAAATTTTTTGTTAGGATGATGTTTCAAAATACCTATCATGTATTACATCTGCATTCCTTGCCTTGTAAAAAAAAAATGTCAAATACTTTCTCAAACTTTATCTTCGGCCTTTTCTTTTCCCTTCTGTTTTAACACTACTCCTACTGCTTATGGTTATTGACCTCCTATGGAGATTCTGGTTTCCTAGTGATGCATGTACTCACACAGTTGCAAGCTCATAAATTGACCGATCGGCAGGTGAGAACAACTCATTCCAATCTGACCATTACTCTGTTCCAGGGAGTTGCAATTAGAACTCTAACAATGGCTATATGAGAGAACTCCTAGGGAAGAGGTTACAAAGCAGGGGCACAGAGATATTTAGGAAACACATGAAGTCATAATTAAAAATGAGAATTTGTGCTTTAGAAAATGGATATTAAATTGGGAGAATAGTTTCTGCTAACTGACAATATGCCCATTACTTCTGCAGGTAGCATGGAATGCTATTATTTCTCTAATGGATCATGTTTAGTAATTGCAGTGTCAGTCCATTTAAAACACCTCACTATGAATCAGACTGAGGTGGTCATGAACTCAGCAGAAGTTATTGCATTCTGAAAATGTCAGGCACAATAATCACATGCTTTGTAGAGGATTAGGGAGTTGTGAAATCTAGATTTAAATGGAAGCAAAATGAGTGAGCTTAGTTTTGCAAGTGAAATTGCTATGTTTATTGGTCACTTTTGTGTTCTGCTTTTTCTCCTCAGAACACGAATGCTAAGAGTAGAAGCCAAATTTCTTATTTTGGCAGAAGTCATCCTCATTTGCCATATTACCGAGACTGTAATTTATCTTCATCAGGCTATATTTACAATTATTATCAGTCACAGGATATAGCAGATTCTCATAATTATTGGTTTTATGGTGAGACCATGTTGAAAGGGGCCCTAAAGAAGGTTGAGAACATTTATTTGGAAAGAGATTTTTGCCTTTTGCTGCATGACTGGTTTCTTTCTGTCTGATTTCTGATCATATCAATTCAATGTTTTCAAGGCTATAGTGGTTTGTTATTTCCCTTAGAATAGAGTTTTAAGATAAAATACAGAACATTTAGTGAAATTTGAATTTCATATAAATAATGAATAATTTTTAGTCAAAGTATACCCCATATATTGCAAAAATAACATGGGACATATTTGTACTAAAAATCATTTGCTTTTTTAAATCTGAAATTTAAATTAAACTGGTCTTATATTTTTATTTGCTTAATCTGGCAAACCTATCTTAGGACAAATATCTCAACTCCATATTCAAGCTCTAAACAATCTCTCCTGTATACAGATCTGTTCATCTTCTACTTTTATTTTTTTGCTCCAGTCATATTGGGTTTGAATATATGATTCGTTAAATCATTAAATATATGATTTGCTCTCTCAGTGCCATGCCTTTGCACAGCTATTCCCTTTGGCCTAGAAACCCTGTGTTCCCACCACCATCAATATTATTTCTTTGCCTATCCCAGCAACTTATATTTGTTCAAATCTTTGAAAGGTTCACCTGGAAAGCCAATATGCACCGTCTTACTCTTGCTAGGGTTATGGTGGAGGTAATAAATAAAAACCACGCCTTGGTTTCTTGAGCTAGTAGTAGCCAATGAGAAATAAGATGTAGGGAAAAAATTGAGAGAAAGAATAATTGACTTAAGAATATGATTAAACATTTACAGCCAGATGGATTTCTACAACTCTCCCTGAATTGGACTTAGTCCTCCAAGTTGTAGGCATTATGAAGAGCAGGCTAGCGTGTTGCTCCCAAAGGAGAGAGAAACAGGAATGAGCTGAGGTTCTTCTCCAGAACTGATGAGTCAAACTAGTGGCTGAGGGAAAGAGGAAAGTTTTGGGAAATCTGGATTTTAGACTTTTCCTATTTTTTTAGAGGCTGCCTATTTTTTTAACTTTTAATTTATAGTCCAGTTAATTAACATACAGTGTAATATTAGTTTCAGTTGTACAATATAGTGATTCAACACTTCCATACCACACCTGATGCTCATCACAAGTATATTCCTTTTTTAAATCTTTTTGAATTTTTTTTATGTTTCAAATTTTTACTTAAATTCTAGTTAGTTAACATACAGTGTAATACTAGTTTCAGGAATAGAATTTAGTGATTCATCACTTACATATAACACCCAGTGCTCATTGCAACATGTGCCCTCCTTAATACCCATCACCTATTTAACCCAACCCCTTCTCCCACCTCACCTCCAGTGACCCTGTTTGTTCTGTGTAGTTAATAGTCTGTTTCTTGGTTTGCCCCCTCTCTCTCACTTTTTATTTCCCTTTGCTTGTTTTGTTTTTTAAATTCCACATATGAGTGAAATTATATGGTATTTGTCTTTCTCTGGTGACTTATTTCTCTTAGCATAATATTCTCTACCTCCATCCATATCATTGCAAATGGCAAGATTTCATTCTTTTTTATGGCTGAGTAATATTCCATTGTATGTGTATACCACATCTTCTTTATCTGTTCATCAGTCAATGAACATTTGGACTCTTTTCATAATTTGGCTACTGTAGGTAATGCAGTAATAAACATCAGCCTGCATGTTTCCCTTTGAATTAGTATTTTTGTGTTCTTTGGGTAAATACCTAGTGATGCAATTGCTGGATTATAGGATAGTTCTATTTTTAACTTTTTGAGGAAAATCCTGGTTTGCATTCCTACCAACAGCACAAGAGGGTTTTCCTTTCTCCACATCCTTACCAGTACCTGTTCTTTCTTATGCTGTTGATTTTAGCCATTCTGGTAGGTGTGAGGTAGTGTCTCATTGTAGTTTTGATTTGTATTTCCCTAATGATCAGTGATATTGAGCATCTTTTCATGTGTCTATTGGCCATCAGTATGTCTTCTTTGGAAAAATGTCTATTCATGTCTTCTGTCCATTTTTTAATTGGATTATTCATTTTTTGGGTGTAGAGTTATAGAAGTACTTTATACATTTTGGATATAAGCATTTATCAGATATGCCATTTACAAATACCTTCTCTTGTTCTATAGGTTGCCTTTTAGTTTTGTTGATTGTTTCCTTCGCTGAGCAGAAGCTTTTCATTTTGATAAAGTCCCAATGGTTTATTTTTTGCTTTTGTTTCTCTTGCCTCGGGAGACATATCTAGTAAGAAGTTGCTATGGCTATGTCAAAGAGGTTACTGCCTATGTTCTCATCTAGGATTTTTATGGTTTCAGGTTTCACATTTAGGTCTTTAATCAATTTTTAGTTTAATTTAGTGTATGGTGTGAGAAAGTGATCCAGTTTCAGGCATTTACATGTTGCTGTCCGGTTTTCTGAACACCATTTGTTGAAGAGACTATCTTTTTCCCATTGGATATTCTTTTATGCTTTGTCAAAGATTAACTGACCATATAGTTGTGGGTTCATTTCTGGGTTTTCTATTATATAGAAAACAGAATAACATGCCTGTTGATTTATATCAGTTATCTGAAGGCTACAGCCTGTGCAATTAAATTTTTATGAGAAAAACTCCCATAAACTTATTTGTAGCATCATGTTTGCCATTTGTAGGGAGGAAGTATCCACCTATGTACTATCTCAGCTCTTCAAGAACAGTATTTTAGACATCCCTGCCCCATTTCAAAGACATTAGAGCTAAGCACAAGTGGCAGCTTCAGTCACCGGATTTTATTAGACATACCTTTCTTCCCCAACTGGCATGTACAACACCGCTTACTTCTGCTTTTCCCTTCAGAATTCCTGGTGTCCAGGGCTGTGTTGTGTGTTTTGTTTAGGGACATACACTCCACCCTTTTCTTGTGAGTAAGCACTTTAGTCTTATGTAATAGTGGTTACTGCCACTGCTTCTTTTGATAAAAGTTTTTTGACACTTGAAACCTCCATATTCTCCCTATTTATTTATGCTGGAAAATCATGATGCTGTCTCCTGCATTGTAAATGCTATCAATGTTCCCAAAGCCTAAGCCTTGTGCGTCTAGTGAGCACCAAGATACCTGCCATCTGCTCTTTAATACCCTGCATTTTCCTGGCTCTCTTAGAGAATTAATCCCAGAAGTAAAAATGCAACTCTCTTTTTCCATTCTTTGTATTTTATCATCCTTGTCGACTCAGGAATAATACAACTATCATGTTCTTTAATTCATTTTGATCTTTTCAAATTTTAATTTTCCATTGTTATTATTATGCGTAGTCCATGGTTATTATAGTAGTTCATGTCACCATCCTCAATAATCAAAGACAAAGACTCCAAATATCTAAGCTTACTAAAGCACTGCTAATTTTCAGTGCTTTCTCAGTTTAAGCCAAAATCCTTCCTCTCTCTAACCAATGGAATAATTTGGTTCTTAAATGCCAGTTTTTTTGTATCTATAAGATATTTGGCAAAGGCATCAAGATAATGGAGTATAATATTGATAAATATTATATTTATATTTATATAAATATATACTGATATATATTTCTATAAATATATTTATATAAATATACACTGATAAATAACATATTTATTTTTTCTTCTGAGTTTAGAATCTATTAAGAAATTAAGCTCTTTGACAGATGGATGAATGTCAAAATACCAGCTCAGTTTTAGTTCCATAAAGGTGACTGGAGAATGTGGTTTAGCTCTGATGCTGAAGCCTGAGTTAAACCAACTCTTCACCATTTCTTGATTTGCTGCTGCAAGGCAGAGTCCCTCTACTCAACTAGTTTCTTGGGGGAACTGAAGATTATGGTGCAAAATCCCTCGAGGTTCTTCATTTAAAAGAGACACCAGAGAGATTGAACATCCTGTTTCCTCCTTGCAACTCAACATTCACTCAGGCATTCCATCATTGGGAGAGGAGTGAGTGAGGGTGCAGAAAAAAGAAAATGAGAGGGATGATGAATTAATGTCCCAACCTCAACTCTCCTCTCTAAGTCAGTGCTTCCCTTAATGAGTTTATAGCAACTTTCCTTTTCATTTTCCTGTCTTCTGATAGATAACATCCCTGAGGGCAGGGATTCTGTTTGCCTTGCTTGTCAATATATCCTTGGTAGCTGGCACAAAGGTGGCAATCAGTAGATATTTGCTGAATAAATAAATGTTTGTTTGGGCTCACTAGTGTGGAATTCTTTGGCAGCACATTGCTTGATAACCCTGATTGCAGCAACTGGCAATGGTATGACCTGGCGATCCAAATAGAGGCATTCCTTCTGCTCTCTTACCATAGCACAGGAATAAATAGCACGTCTCAGATATTCACCATGTCACTGTCCCTTGTGTGTCCTATTTCTGGCGGTGCAGAGTATCATTGAATAGCTCCAGGGAACCATCAGTCATTTTTTTTTCTTCTTCTCCTATGCAGTGGCAGTAGGATAATATTCTAGGTATCTGTCCCCTGAGAGTACTGAGTTGTTTCCAGAAACATCATCTCCTTATAGAATGCAAGGTTAACTAGGTATCCTCCATTAAGGACTTTGTGCAAGACATTTATTTCATTTTATTTTTCCCTAAGCCCTATTTTTAATGTAAAGTTGTAACTCAAAAGCTTTCACAGTAGTGACCACATGAGCTAAAACAAGTTTTCCAATAGGCATAAACATTTTTAAGAGAAATAGTATTGACCACAAAGCCCAACACTGTTCAGATTTCATGTGTATGTGTTGACATCAAAGACATATGAGAAGAAAATTGAATAGAGGCTGCAATAGTATAGAAATCCTCATATCCTTTCAAAGGACTGGAAGTGAACTTCTTTAGTAGAAAAATTAAATAGAGAAAACATAAAATTATATGGAGACCATTCACTTTATCCTGTCTAGCAGCTGGTATGATATGATTAAAGTTAAGTGAGTAATGGACTGTCCTGGATAAAATTACTGTCACTTATAAAAGAATTACCAGGTATACCAGACATCATGCTTTATGTATACTACACATGATTTTAATTATGCATTTAACCTGCAAAACAGGTACTATTATTCACATTGTCCAGATGAGGAAACTGGGGTTTAATGTGCCCAACGTTACAAAGCTGGTATTATGTATCAGGATTAGAATACAGGTCTGTCTACTTCTTTTTTTTTTAATATTTTATTTATTTATTTGACAGACAGAGATCACAAGTAGGCAGAGAGGCAGGCAGAGAGAGAGGAAGGTAAGCAGGCTCCCTGCTTAGCAGAGAGCCTGATGCGGGGCTCCATCCCAGGACCCTGAGATCATGACCTGAGCCGAAGGCAGAGACTCTAACCCACTGAGCCACCCAGGCGCCCCCAGGTCTGTCTACTTCTGGAGGCCATGTTTATTACCAATAAGCAGTGATGCTTATTCAATGTGCACCAAAGGGGAAAAATAGTATAGACTGTGTGAGCTGGCTCTAGTTTAGGTAAACAGTCAAAAGAAGTGTCCTCAATAGTTTGTATGTTATGCTGGCCAGCTCACCTGGGAGGGGTAATTTCCACCAGAAATAATGAGTATGCAGCAGCTTAAAGTTTTCTCTGCCAAAGGAACAAGCATAGAGACAGAAAGCTGTGCAAATATGTGAAGTAGAGTCTAATACTAAAGGGACTTGTCAGGATTGGATGAAATCAGAGCCAAAAGTTCTAGGTGGAAATAATCCCAATGAAGCTCTCCACCTCATAGCAGATGGGCAGTTCTGGGGGCTCCTGCTTAGAAGCACAGCCTGATCCTGTGTGCCTTCCTTGGTGATCAAATGGCTCTCTGACCAGGGAGTGTTGAACAGGGTCAGCTGATTTGAGAAGCTGTTGAGTTTAAAATACAAACAATGTCTTTGAGGTCCCACCATAAGTCTTCTGCTAATGGTGTCATATACACACTACCTAACAACAGCACATCTAATTTACACAGAATAAAAGCTTTCCTTTTTTACTTATTTTTTTTCTTTTTGATATTTCTTAGCTCTTTGGGAATTTTAAAGCACACAAAACCATGCCTGTGGTTTTTAAATACTTTTGCTGAGTTTCTCTTTTAAGCCTGAGTTACAATTTAGTTACTTACATAGCTGTAAAAGGCAGATTGAATTCAGATAAATGCCTTTGACAATGACATAACATAAGACTATAAACCAACCAGAGGGGCACCTGGGTGGCTCAGTTGCTTAAGTGTCTATCTTTAGCTCAGGTCATGATCTCAGGGTCCTGGGATAGAACTCACTTTGGGCTTCTTGCTCAGCAGGAAATCGGTTTGTCTCCCTCTCTGTCTGCCACTCCCCCTGTATGTGTACTCTCTGTCTGTCAAATAAATAAATAAAATCTTTAAATTAAAAAAAAAGACCCTAAATTGACCAGGGATTTATCCAAAGGAGACATAGTGCTGGCAAAAGTTTGGATTTCTTTTATTTGATGAATGGCTTCTGAGAGGATTGCTGTGTGTGTGTGTGATCTTATTAGCATCAGAGTTAAGACAGGCGTTAGTAGAGCCTCTGACCAAATTTAGAAATATTTTGTACAGTGTCTTGGAAAATGGTCATGTACCTTTTTAAATAATGAAAGCCCTGTTGGATGGGGAGATAACCATTTTCTCTAACAGCCATTTTGTTTTGAGTTTGGTCTATTCACTATGAAGGTCTTTATGCTAATTAAAAATATGCCCATTATACGGCAAAGAAGAAGTCAAACTATCACTCTTTGCAGATGATATGATACTCTATGTGGAAAACCCAAAAGACTCCACGACAAAACTGCTAGAACTTGTACAGGAATTTAGTAAAGTGTCAGGATATAAAATCAATGCACAGAAATCAGTTGCATTTCTCTACACCAACAACAAGACAGAAGAAAGAGAAATTAAGGAGTCAAT
>PISX010020918.1:12908-34849 GCA_004024625.1 Mellivora capensis | reverse complement strand
CATAAGCACTTAGGAGTAGAATTGCCAACTCACTACGTAGATATATAATTAACTTGTTAACTAATTGATTTAAAGGCAAGAGATTTTTAAGTAACTCTTATAAATTTCCACATGGACTGGTACTTCCTTCAATCTCCCTAACCTCATCAGATGACTTAAGTGATAATGCTTGTTTAGCAAGTCCAGTAGTCAAATAAGAGTATATAATTCTATAAGTTAGACAAAATATCTTAATCAAATATTATGAATGAGATATAATAGAGATACAAAATGTATGTAGTTGATATGATACTATTTTTGTAATAAATAATGTCTCCAATTATAAGTTAGCAAAAAACTGTAAATGTGCTGAATACATTCTGAAACAAAAATAACACATGCCCCCTTTGCATGAGCATTCATAGAATGCTTTTTTTTTTTTAGTTTTTATTTTTTATAAACAAATTATTATCCCCAGGGGTACATGTCTGTGAATCGCCAGGTTTACACACTTCACAGCACTAACCATAGCACATACCCTCCCCAATGTCCATTACCCCACCCACCTTTCCCGGCCCCCTCCCCGCAGCAACCCTCAGTTTGTTTTGTGAGATTAAGAGTCACTTATGGTTTGTCTCCCTCCCAATCCCATCTTGTTTCTTTTCTTCTTTTTCTGCCCCCCTAGTCCCCCATGTTGCATCTCCACTTCCTCATGAGGAAGTGGAGAAACGATTTTTATCTTGAGGAAGTCCCAATAGTTCATTTTTGCCCTTGCTTCCATTGCCTTTGGCAATGTTTCTAGGAAGAAGTTGGTACAGCCAAGGTTGAAAAGATTGCTGCCTGTGTTCTCCTCAAGTATTTTGATGGATACCTGTGTCACATTTAGATTTTTCATCCAATTTGAGTCTATTTTTGTGCATGGTGTAATGAAATGGCCCAGTTTCATTCTTCTGCATGTGGCTATCCAATTTTCCCAACACCATTTGTTGAAGACACTGTCTTTTTTTCCATTGGACATTCCTTTTTGCTTTGTCAAACATTAGTTGACCATAGAGTTGAAGGTCCATTTCTGGGCTCTCTATTCTGCTCCATTGATCTGTGTCTCTGTTTCTGTGCTAGTACCATTACTCTCTTGATGATTACAGCTTTGTAATAAAGCTTGATGTCCAGAATTGTGATGCCATCAGCTTTGGTTTTCTTTTTCAACATTCCTCTGGCTATTCAGGGTCTTTTCTGGTTCCACACAAATTTTAGGATTACTTGTTCCATTTCTTTGAAAACTGTTGATGGTATTTTGATAAGGATTGCATTAAATGTGGAGATTGCTCTAAGTAGCATAGACATTTTAACATTATTTGTTCTTCCAATCCATGCAAGTGGAACGTTTTTCCATTTCTTTGTGTCTTCCTCAATTTCTTTCATGAGTATTCTATAGTTCTCTGAGTACAGATCCTTTGCCTATTTGATTAGATTTATTCCTAGGTATTTTATCATTTTGGGGGCAATTGTAAATGGGATAGACTCTTTAACTTCTCTTTTTTCTGTCTTGCTGTTGGTGTATAGAAATGCAACTGATTTCTGTGCACTGATTTTTCTTATCCTGACACTTTACTGAATTCCTATATGAGTTCTGGCAGCTTTGGGATGGAGTCTTTTGTGTTTTCCACATAAAGAATCATATCTTCAAAGAGTGAGAGTTTGACTTCTTTGCTGATTCATATGCCTTTTATTTCTTTTTGTTGTCTGATTGCTGAGGCTAGGACTTCTAGTATTTTGTTGAATAGCGGAGGTGATAGTGGACATCCCTGCCATGTTCATGAACAGGGGAAAAGCTCTCAGTTTTTCCCCATTGAAAATGATACTTCCTGTGGGCTGTGGGCTTTTCATAGATGGCATTTATGATATTGAGCTTTGTACTCTCTATCTCTAAACTGTGAAGAGCTTTGATCAAGAAAGGATGCTGTACTTCATCAAATGCTTTTTCTGCATCTATTGAGAGTATCATATGGTTCTTGTTCTTCCTTTTATTAATGTATTGTATCACATTGATTGGTTTGCAGATGTTGATCCAACCTTGCAGTCCAGGAATAAATCCCACTTGGTTGTGGTAAATAATCCTTTTACTCCTAATGACTAGTATTTGGTGAGAATTTTTGCATCCATGTTCATTAGAGATATTAGTCTGTAATTCTCTTTTTTTGATGGGCTCTTTGTCTGGTTTGGGGATCAAGGCAATGCTGGCCTCATATAATGAGTTTGGAAGTTCTCCTTCCATTTCTATTTTTTTTTTTTGAACAGTTTCAGGAGAATAGGTATTAATTCTTTTGTAAATGTTTGGTAGAATTCCCCTGGGAAGCTATCTGGCCCTGGGCTCTTATTTGTTGGGAGATTTTTGATTACTGCTTCAATTTCCTTACTGGTTATGGATCTGTTCAGGTTTTCTATTTCTTTCTGGTTCAGTTTTGGTAGTTTATATGTCTCTAGGAATGCATCTATTTCTTCCAGATTGTCACATTTGCTGCCATATGCTTGCCCATATGTTCTTATAATTGTTTCTATTTCTTTGGTGTTGGTTGTGATCTCTCTTCTTTCATCCATGATTTTATTAATTTGAGTACTTTCTCTTTGCTTTCTGATAAGTCTGGCCAGGGTTTTATCAATCTTATTAATTCTTTCAAAGAATGAGCTCCTAGTTTCGTTGATCTATTTTACTGTTTTTTTGGTTTCTATTTCATTGGTTTCTGCTCTGATCTGTATGATTTCTCTTCTTCTGCTGGGTTTAGGCTTTCTTTGCTGTTCTTTCTCCAGCTCCTTTATGTGTAGGGTTAGGTTGTGTACTTGAGACCTTTCTTGTTTCTTGAGAAAGGCTTGTGTTGCTATATACTCTTCTTTTTAAAAAAGATTTTATTTACTTATTTGACAGAGATCACAAGTAGGCAGAGAGGCAGGAAGAGAGAAAGGAAGGGAAGCAGGTTCCCCAGTGAGCAGGGAACCCGATGTGGGGCTCGATCCCAGGACCCTGAGATCATGACCTGAGCTGAAGGCAGAGGCTTTAACCCACTGAGCCACCCAGGAACACTGTACTTTACTCTTAAGATCACCTTTGCTTCATCCCAAAGACTTTGAACAGTGGTATTTTCATTTTCATTTGTTTCCATGATTTTTAAAAATTCTTCTTTAATTTTCTGTTTGACCCATTCATTTTTCAGTAGAATGCTTTTTAGCCTCCATGTATTTGAGTTTTTTCTAACTTTCTTGTGATTGAGTTCTAGTTTCAAAGCATTGTGGTCTGAAAATAAGCAGGGAATGATCCCAATCTTTTGGTACTGGTTGAGACCTAATTTGTGACCCAGGATGTGATCTATTCTGGAGAATGTTCCACGTGCACTAGAGAAGAGTGTGTATTCTGTTGCTTGGGGATGGAATGTTCTGAATATATTTGTGATGTCCATCTCGCCCAGTGTGTCATTTAAAGCCTTTATTTCCTTGTTGATCTTTTGCTTAGATGATTGGTCCATTTCAATGAGGGGGATTTTAAAGTCCCCTACTATTATTGTATTATTGTTGATGTGTTTCTTTGATTTTGTTATTAATTGCTTTATGTAGCTGGCTGCTCCCATGTTAGGGGCATAGATATTTAAAATTGTTCGATCTTCTTGTTGGACAGACCCTTTAAGTAAGATATAGTGTCCTTTCTCATCTCTTATTATAACCTTGTGTTTAAAATTTAATTTGTCTTATATAAGGATTGCCACCCCAGCTTTCTTTTGCTGTCCATTAGCATGGTAAATGGTTTTCCACCCCCTCACTTGAAATCTGGATGTGTTTGGGTCTAAAATGAGTCTCTGGCAGACAACATATCAAAGGGTCTTTCAGTTTTTTTGTTTGTCTGTTTCATTTTGTTTTTGTTTCCATTTTTTATTCATTCTGATACCCTGTGTCTTTTAATTGGGGCATTTAGCCAATTTACATTCAGGGTAACTATTTTTTTTTAAAGATTTTACTCATCTATTTGACAGAGAGAGACACAGCGAGAGAGGGAACAGAAGCAGGGGGAGTGGGAGAGGGAAAAGCAGGCTTCCCACTGAGCCTGATGCAGGGCTTGATCCCAGAACTCTGGGACCACGACCCGAGCCAAAGGCAGACGCTTAAGGACTGAGCCACCCAGGTGCCCTCAGGGAACTATTGAAAGATAAGTATTCAGTGCCATTGTACTGCCTGTTAGGTGACTGTTACTGTATATTTTCCCTGTTCCTTTTTGGTGTCTGTTACTTATAGGTTCTCTTTTTGCTGAAAGGCCCCTTTCAGTATTTCCATAGGGCTGGTTTGGTTTTTGTGAATTCTTTTAGTTTTTGTTTGTCCTGGAAACTTTTTATATCTCTTTCTATTGTCAATAACAGCCTAGCTGGATGTAGCATTCTTGGCTGCATATTTTTCTTGTTTCTGAATATATTATGCCAGTCCTTTCTGGCCTGCCAGGTCTCTGTGGATAAGCGTGCTGCCAGTCTAATATTTCTACCATTGTAGGTCACAGACCTCTTGCCCCAAGCTGCTTTCAGGATTTTCTCTTTGTCTCTGACACTTGTAAGTTTCACTATTAGATGACCAGGTGTTAACCTATTTTTATTGATTTTGAGGGGGATTCTTTATGCCTCATGGATTTTGATGCCTATTTCTTTCCCCAAATTAGGGAAGTTCTCTGCTAATTTGCTCCAATATACCTTCTGTCCCACTCTCTCTTTCTTTTTCTGGGATCCCAATTATTCTAATATTGTTTGTCTTATGCTATCATCTATCTCTCCAATTCTTCCCTTATGATCCAGTAGTTGTTTAGCTCTCTTTTTCTCACCTTCTTTACTCGCCATCATTTGGTCTTCTGTATCACTAATTCTCTCTTCTGCCTTGTTTATCCTAACAGTAAGAGCCTCCATTTTTTATTGCACCTCATTAATAGTCTTTTTTATTTTGACTTGTTTAGATTTTAGATCTTTTATTTCTCCTGAAAGTGTTTCTCTAGTATTTTCTATGCTTTTTTCAAGCCCAGCTAGTATCTTTATTTTGAACGCTGTATCATCATATACTAACTAATCATAAACTAACTAATCATGATTAGTATCATCATTTTGAAATCTGGTTCCAACATCTTACTAATGTCTATATTGATTAGGTCCCTGGCATTTGGTATTGCCTCTTGTTCTTTTTTTTTTTTTTTAGGTGAGTTTTTTTGTTTTGTCATTTTTTCCAGAGAAGAATAGATGAATGAGAGAACAAAATAAGTAACAATAAATCCAGAAAAATATACACTAAACAAATCAGAGGAGTCCCCCAACCAGGGGGAAAAGAAAGGAATAAAAAATATGATGAGGCTGGTGAATAGAACAGAGCCACACACTAGATTTTGGGTGTAATTTGGTCTGTTAGAAAAAACTGCTTCCCAAAATTTTAAAGGTAAAAAATAAAGGTAAATATGATTAAGGGTTGGAATATAACTGTGAAGATGAAAATTGAAAAAAAAATTTAAAAAGGAATTGGTAAGATAAGGTTGAAGAGAGAAAGAAAAAAAATTTAAAAAATGGTAGAGCTTGTGATCATGAGGGAGGCTAGAACAAAGACAATCACTAGATTTAGGGTATATTTTGGTGTTAGAAGAAACTGTATCCCAAAATTTTAAAGAAAGAAAGACATATGTACACAAAAAATAAGGCTAAATACAGTGAAGCGATAGAATATGACTGTAAAAAATGAAAATTAAAAAAGATTTTTTTAAAAAGGTATTGATAAGATTTTGGTTAAAATAGAAAAGGGGGGAAATTAAAAAAAAGAAAAAGAAAAAATAAAGAAAATTACAATTTAACTTTGAAAGACTAAAGAATCATGGGAAAAAAAACATGAATTCTATGTGCTATATTCCTCTAGTGCTGGATTTTTGCAGTTCTCACTGCTTGGTAAACTTGGTCTTTGTTGGATGTTCTTGCTGATCTTCTGGGGGAGGGGCCTGTTGCAGTGATTCTCAAGTGTCTTTGCCCCAGACAGAATTGCACCACCCTTGCCAGGGGCCAGGCTAAGTATCTGCTGGGGTTTGCTCTTGGTAGTTTTTGTTTCCTGAATGCTTTCCGTATAGCTTTGGAGGATGAGAATGAAAATGGCTGCCTCCCAATGTCTGGCCCAGAGGAGCCCAGAGCTTGGGGGCCCCACTCCTCAGTGAGCCTTCAGAGAAAAATTTTCAACCACTCCTGTCTCCCTGTTCTCTGGCCCCCGTCCATGCTCACCTGACCAAATGTTTCTATCTCTGGCACACGGCCCTGTTTGGAGTCTCCAAACCCAGCAGATTCCTGCAGCATGCTCCTGTGCCACTTCTCTCAGTGGCAGAAGGTAGGGGATCTCCCCGGATCTGCCACTTGGTGGATGCCCGCTGGAAGAGAAGTGGCCCAACTATGCTTTGGATCAGAGTTTATGGCAACCCCGAGCTGAGATCCCAGTCCTCAGCTCTGTCTTTGCAGCCAGCTTCCCTGCTCTAATACCTGGCAGCTCTGCCACACTCAGGCACCCTTCGTCTTTCTGTGACCCTGAGGGCCCTGAGACCACACTATCTCAGTGAGAGCTCCACCCCCTGCTTAGCCACTGGAGCAACGTCCCTCAGTGGAGCAGACTTTTAAAAGTTCTGATCTTGTACTTTGCTGCTCTATCACGTGCCTGACAGAGGTTCCCTCCCTCCATGGTCTATCTTCCCATATATCGCCTGAGATTCACTTCTCCACACGTCCTGCGTTCCAGAAAGTAGTCACTTTTCTGTTCATAGAGTTGCTGCTATTCTTCTCTTCAATCTCCTGTGGAGTTCATAGGTGTTCAGAATGGTTTAAAAACTATCTGAATTCCTGGGACCAGATGAAATTTAGGTCTCCTACTCCTCTGCCATCTTTCCTAGTTATTACTTCTTGATGTGCTTCTTTCCAATTGCAGAACCTTAAACAAGTTATGATGTCTCACTGTGCTTTAGTGTCTTCATCTATCATTTCTGCCATGCAAGGTTGTGGAAAAGATACCTTATGATAATTGGTATGAAAGCATATAAAATATATACTGCACATAGGTGATGGTGATAATGACAATAAAATGATGATGATGGTGGTGTGCTGTAACATCTTGTTTTGTTTTTCAATGTGTATTACATACCATGTACATCTAACATGAATTAGCTCACTTAATCCACATAACAACCAGGTGGGTAGATGTTGTGGCTATCTCCATTTCATAGATGGGATCTATAGTTGCTTGGTAGGTGTGACTATAGGTGTCATGGTATTGGCATGTGGTGTTAATGAAATACTAGCTTTCTTCCTTTATGTGGGTATTTTTTCTTGCCGCTATCCAAGTCAGTTGCTGATGTGTAGAGACCACTGTTTTGCTTTGCTTTGGTTTTTAATATGGAACCCTTCATTAATTTGCATGCCATTCTTGCACAGGGGCCATGCTACTCTTATCTGTAATGTTCCAATTTTAGTATATGTGCTACTGAAGTGAGCATGGGACCACTCTGTTTTTATATGTATATGGCATTAACATCTAGGCAAATTGTGTTTAGGATATTGATTGATTGGTTAGGTCTGTTTTGGACATTTAATGAAAGTGGAGCACAGGGCCCCCTAGGCAGCCAGTATTACTTAGCTCCATGAAAGGTCTCCAGACCGCTCCAGTCCTCATCAGATTGCCCTTTTCAACTTCAAAAATGCAAAAACCATTTAATTTTCAACTTACCTGGTTATGCTTCTTGTATGTTATGCTTCTTGTAGTATGAAGTTTCCTTTTTCTCACCCTCAGATGCCAGCTCCCACCTGGCATTTTGTCATGCCTGTTTGCTCCTAGGAGAAAGCAGCTGAAGCTTGCTTCTCATGAGGGGTCGAGGGTTAAACTGTTTCCTTTGCCAGGAACACACTAGGCTAATTTTCTGCAAGCTATGTTAATTTGTTTTCTCATTAGTTCATTAGTTTGCTCATTTATTCATTCATTCACAAGTTCAGTAAATATTTTTTAAAGGTTTATATATTTATCTTAGAGAGAGAGTGCACATGTGATTGAGAAGAGGGGCAGAGGGAGAGGATCTTCAAGATGACTTCCCCCTCTTGTCTGGAGCCCCGTGCAGAGCTCAATCCCACAACCCATGACATCACGACCTGAACTGAAATCAAGAGTTGGCCACCTAACTCTCTGAGCCACAGAGGCACCCCTGGGATCAGTAAATATTTAACAAACACTACTTAGGAGTCAAGCCATGTGCTAGGCACTGGGGGCAGAACAATAAACAAAAAAAAAATTCTGCTACTCAGTGAATTGATAGAGATAAACAAGTGAACCTACAGCTAACTATCTGGTGCTCCTTATTTCACAATCACAGACCATTTAGCCTATGTCTCATTGTCCTTCAGAGACAGGGCATTATTGAAGAGTCAGTTATTTGGAGACTAAATCATGAAATCCTAGAAAACTAGTACCAGGAGTAAGGCAGCAGAATGGAAGGAGCATGGAACATATAGTCAGAAGTTACTGTGTCTCGGCCTAGCTCTGTCAATCACTGGCTTAGCTCCTCTGACTCCTTTTGCTCATCTGGAGAAGGGGGTTAATGAAAATCTGTATATGGCAGGATTGTTAGGGAAATTAAATAAGATACTTAGTAGTCAGGGAGCTTGGGTGGCTCAGTGGGTTAAAGTCTCTGCCTTCGGCTCAGGTCATGATCCCAGGATCCTGGGATCTAGCCCTTCATTGGGCTCTCGCTCAGCAGGGAGCCTGCTTCCTCCTCTCTCTCTGCCTGCCTCTCTGCCTACTTGTGATCTGTGTCTTTCAAATAAATAAATAAAATCTTAAAAAAAGATACTTATTAGTCAACTATGTATCTCCTTACTCTGCTGTACTTACCAGTAGCTGAAATGATTTTTTAAAGCTTTATAGGCTTGTTTCAGGCACCTCCCCCCAAATGGAAGCTTCCTAAAGGCAGTCAGTCACTTTTTTCTGACTTTTTCATCACCGTATCCCTAATCTAAAGGTGCCTGGTTTATGGTAGGTACTGAATACATTCTTCCTGACAGAATGGATGATAATGAATGTGAAGGTATTTTAAAATTTATGAAATGCTATTCATATAATTGTTGTTAAATTATTGTTAAATTAAATTCAATTGTTAAATTGTTGTTAAATTAAACATTACTAATCCAACACCCTTATTTTATAGATACCACAATGCAGTTTGGTACATTAGAAAGAGGGCCAGATTAGGAATTAAAACCAGAGCTCAAATTACAACTCTACTACTTTATAGGTATTCCACTTAAGACAACTTACTTAACCTTCCCAAACTCCCCCTGTGTCATCTCCCTGAGTCTGCCTCATAGAGTGGTTATGCAGATCTCATGAGATAAATGTATGTCATTGTGCTTTATGTACTTGAAGTGCTCTGCTAATGTAGGTTTTATAAGATGAGAAAACTGAAGGTCAGGATAAAACGTAACTGGTCCATGGTTGTTATGGCAACAAATTAGTATCACAATTTATGATGGAATCTCAGGCTTCCAACTCCTACTAGACTAGTATACCAAAGCAGATTCCAGAGGAGAAACTGTGGAGGAAAGTAAACAGTGGCCAGGGATAAGGGAGAGCAGGCTCTGTCTGGCAGCAACTTATGTGTTCATAATAACGGCAGAGGGGAGCTAGGAAGGTACTGTGTCTGAGACCACATGATCATTTGCAGAATGGAAAGAGCTTGTTCATCAAGTTGAACAATTCATCTATGTTTATCTACTGTTGCACCAGCTCTTAACTGCTTCACTTTCACCTAGTTCAAAATGATGCCAAGTATGACACATTTTCTTTCTCAGGTTTTATCCTAGATTACATTTGTTCAGCTTTGTGTTTAACTGTAATATAGAAAGAAAATAAGGTAAGGTAAGGGTATGTCAAGAAGTATGTTTCTTTCTGTTGAGGACAGAGGGAAAAATAATCTCAGGGATTTGGTTTAGATATGAGGAAGAATTTATAGGCAGAAAGTGGGAGATACTACAATCAAATAGATGTTAAATATTTGGTATTTTTAAGAAGATTTTATTTATTTATTTGTTTGACAGATAGAGATCACAAGTAAGTAGAGAGGCAGGCAGAGAGAGAGAGAAGCAGGCTCCCCGCTGAGCGGAGAGCCCGACATGGGGCTCAATCCCAGGACCTTGAGATCACTACCTGAGCGGAAGGCAGAGGCTTAAACCCACTGAGCCACCCAGGTGCCCCAATTTTTTTTAAAGATTTTATTTATTTATTTATTTGACAGACAGAGATCACAAGTAGGTAGAGAGACAGGCAGAGAGATATTTTGTATTGTTTAAGAGAGGTTTTCATTTATCTGATAGAGTTTAGCAGTGTCCTAAATAGGACTCAAAAGTTGTTTAGGATATATCTTGGCCTTCAAATTGAGATATTGTTTAAAAGGCAACATGGCTGTTTTCCAAATTTGTTGTGAGGCTTGAGAGTAAATCAAGGAGAAAGAAAGAGGGAGGTGATTTAACAGGAAGTACTCAGGCAGTATCTAGGCCAGACACTGGAAATTCATCAATGAAGACCACATGATGGATGGGAAACAGACATATACATAGATTATTTGTGATATAAAACATTATAGATACTTCTGAAAGAAGACTGTACAAGTTGGGGGTGTGATCATATTCCATCTAGGGGATAGAGAGTCAAGAGGGTTTCATGAGGGCACCTGGTTGGCTCAATTGTTTGGACATCTGCCTTCAGCTCCGGTCATGATCTTAGGGTCCTGGGATTGGGTTCTGCATTGGGCTCTCTGTTTAGTGGAGAGTCTGTTTTTCTCTCTCTCTCTCAAGTAAATTAAATCTTTAAAAAAAGGGGGGGCTTCATGGTGTAGGTGATGGCCTATTAAGCTGGGACCTGAATTATGAGATAGCATAGCAAGGGAGACAAATGGATGAGAGCAGTGCAATGTCATTCCAGTTGGAGGGAATGGCCATGTAAGCCAAGACACAGAGACACAGAGAGGTAAAATAAAGTTAAGACAGAGGAAATGAAACAGGGTAGTATGGCTCAAAGGTCATATGGGAAAGTTAGTGGAAGAAGTAAGAAACTAGAACATAGGCATTGAATGCCAAGCTAATGCTTTGAATTTGTATCCTGTAGGCCAAGTAATTTTTAGTGCCTACCTAAGATCACTAACGCAAAATTACAGATACTCAGGTCTTACCTGTAGCTTCAGATTCAGACAACTCTTGGTTAAGTTAGGGTGGGATCATAGCTCAGTACCTCCTCTGGGGATTCCCTTGCAGCAAATGAATTAAGCACTGCTGTAGACCATAGTGAATTGCTAAAAAGTCTTAAGAAAAGAGTTATAGAAGCAAATGTTTTAGATAGAGTTCCTCTAGGGTCCTGTGTAATTTATGGATTGGAGAGGATCAGACAGAAAGCAGAAAGACTTCAATAAGAGATTTGCAGTCATTTTTAAGGTAAGGTTGTGTGTGGGGAAGGGGTGGGTGTTATTTAGGCAGTAAATTAACAGATACTAGTCACTGATTGGGTAGTGATGGTAGGTGAAACACATTAAAGAACAACTGTATTATTTTTATTTATTTATTTGTCAGAGAGAGAGCGAGCACAGGCAGACAGAGTGGCAGGCAGAGGCAGAAGGAGAAGCAGGCTCCCTGCTGAGCAAGGAGCCTGATGTGGGACTCGATCCCAGGATGCAGGGATCATGACCTCAGCCGAAGGCAGCCGCTTAACCAACTGAGCCACCCAGGCGTCCCAAACAACTATATTATTACCAATACATTATGTCTAGAGTAATTCATGGTTTTATGGACTGAGTCACTGGGAACTGTGAGAAACTCATCAAAAAACTGATCGTGGAGACAAAGAGACTTGAGTTCAAATCTTACGGACATCATTTACTGTCTATGGATTTTGGGCTTAAGGCTTCTGGGCCTCAGTGCTCTCTTCTGCAAAATGGGGGTAATGGTATACACCTCATTAATTTTTTGTAAAGATTAAATGATGATAAGGTATGTAGAATATAGTTTAGTAGCTGGGACATATAGGTGCCCAGTAACCATCAATTATTATTGGGCTATATATTATGATGTGTACTGTAGTAGCATGGAGTAGGGGATTTTTTTTCTCTACCAATGACCCCCTATCCCCACAGTCAAAATGAGTATCTTATGTTGGGGAGTAGAACATTTTTTGTAAGTATCAAGTTAGTACCTAGCACTGGGTCAGGCCTTGATTTTTGTGCATTTAAGAAAGCAAGGTAAGCCCTATTGCTAGTGAGTACCATTGACAGTTTTCGGAGCTCCTGTAGGTTCTTCATACCGATATAAAATGTCTAATTTTGTATTTCCAGATTGTGGACTGAACTTGGAATCTCATCAGCATTTCATTGCTACCTGAGTTGTGTCTGCTCACATAGTGTCATCTTTGTTTTCTTGGTTTGTGCTCAGACACTTGGCTGAACACTTTTCACATTTCTTAAGCTATGTTGTGTTTTCCTTGCCTTAAAGTCACAAAGACTTTAAAGTTGAAATTGTATTTTATTCAGTCCTTTCACAAGTTTTATACAAGGGATGGTAGTGCCTGCTGCTTTTCTGCCTTAATTTGCAGTGTAGACAGAGGAGGAAGCAGAATGGTGCATTGCGGAGCTCACCAGACTGGGAGTCAGATGCCCTGGACTCTAGCCCCACTAGAAAGTTGAGGTAGAATGAGGAAAATGGGGAGAAATGACAATTTATTTTCAATGTGCTAGAAACTTTTCCATGTAATTTCTGATGCATTTGTCACAAAACCTCTTTGAGGCTGGTACATTATTTTCTTCATGTTGTAAATAGGAAAACTGATGATAGGGAGGTTAGGTTCCTCTTATACCCAAAATTAATGGCTAAAGATAAGTAGAGTTCAAACCTGAGTATCTCTTCCCCCAAAGCCTTTGCTTTTTACAATACTGACACTGCAACTTACTAGAAAATGCCTTTAACTCTGAACTTCATTTGCCTCATCTGTAAAATGGTATCTCTAACCTTTGCTCTGTATGATAATAAATCTCCTCAGACCAGACTTTCCATAGGGGACAGTGATATTTGAATCTTTGGGTTCTTAATGTATTCTAAGTGCCTCTTGCAGTGCCTACCACATGATAGGGCACTCAATATTTTCTGGTTTCTTTCCAGCAAGAGGGTAGTTTTGTAATGGATGAGATCCATTTTGTGCTTGCTACTTAATGATATTACCATTTTATTAAAGATTCCTTGGCTATAGCTGAGTGTCTATTTGATGTTGGCCATCTTATAAGTTTTTCATAGGTTGACTCCTTTTTTAAAGATTCATTTTTATTTTCGATATACATATATATAATATTTATATATCTAAAATTTCTCTCTCTCTCTCTCTCTCTCTCTCTCTCTCTCTCTCTCTATATATATATATATATATATATATATGGCTTACTATGGTTAGGGATTCCAGCAGGGGGCTCAATCCTAGCCTGAGTCAAAACCAAGAGTCAGGTGTTTGACGACTGAGCCACCCAGGTACCCCCCATAGGTTGACTCTTGCGTATTTTAAGCCCTGGGAAAAGTTAGTCTACAGAAGGTGACTAAAAACGTTGTTCTACAGAACTCTGGCATAGAGTTTATATAATACCTGGCTTCTAGTCTCAATCCTATCTCAGGGAAACTGTTTCTTCTAGTCAATTATCTGTCATTTTCTGGGCCTCAGATTTTCTCCTGAACAACAAGAGAGACTAAATCAGTGGTTTTAATCCTTGATTGGATATTAACATCATTAACATCAACTTTTTTTAGTGAAATAAGTCAAGCAGAGAGAGTCAATTATAATATGGTTTCACTTATTTGTGGAGCATAACAAATAACATAGAGGACATGGGGAGATGGAGAGGAGAAGGGAGTTGAGGGAAATTGGAAGGGGAGGTGAACCATAAGAGACTATGGACTCTGAAAAACAACCTGAGGGTTTTGAAGGGGCAGGGGTGGGAGTTTGGGGGAGCCAGGTGGTGGGTATTGGGGAGGGCACGTATTGCATGGAGCACTGGGTGTGGTGCAAAAACAATGAATACTGTTACGCTGAAAAGAAATTTTAAAAAATAGGATGCCTGGACCCCACCTTAATTCAATTAATTCAGAACTGGGGGCATGGGAGAGTTTTCCTAGCAATTTTACCATACACCCAAGGGTTGAAAACACTGGGTTAGATGAACTCTGAGAACCATTCATCCCTGACAGTCAATGGCAGTGCTATGCCATATAGCATGGTAAACAAAATATACGTTTTGGAGTTAGCCAGACATGCATTCAAATCCTTGATCTTCTACTTTAACTAGCTCTGTGATCTTGAAAAAATTATTCAATGGCTCTGTACTTCTGACTCCTCATTGTAAAATGGAGACAGTCTGTGTATCCTGCAGTATAGTTATAAGGATGAAGGACGGTGCTTAATGCATAGTAAGCTTTCAGTCTCCAGTATCAGAAGTTCAAATGGAGGATGTGAAGGAAATATTGGTCCAGTAAGATTTAACATGTAAATTAAAAACAAGTTATTTTCTCATTTACTTGTTTTTTTTTTCTGGTAATGGATTCCGGAAACAAAGAATGTGGAAACATCTCTCAGCCCTCAGATTTGGTGACACCGCAGAAAGGAATCTGGCTAGTTCTTCTGTGGCTGATTGGCTGAGATGACTAGGAAGCCACTGGAAAGATTTTGGCTCACAGAATACAGCAGATGTGGCTTAGGAGATGTAAGGACATGACTGTAATAAGTATTCATCTGTTCAGCCCCATTTCTGAAAGTGATTTCAGAAGAAAAGGATAGCTTGGCCATTTTGGTGAGGCACACTGATAAAATCAGTCTTACTGCCACCCGTTCAGCTATCTTGGCATGTTTATCAGTTGATAACATTCAACTACAGGAAAATGTAAATCATCAGTAGGCCTATAACTACCAGGTACATAGTGATAAATAATTTTTCTATTCATACATGTCTCTGCGTGTCAGTCTGTGGCTTGAGTACACATTAGAACCATGGGCATCCTCATCTGATCTATTCCAGAGTAAATGTTTGACAAGTATGTAAAACACCTAGCTAGATTAGTAAGAGGGTTTTAGTATCTGGTGGGCATTAATTTCTAGTACCTCCAGGCAAAGCACACAATTTTCTCTTCCTGTAGTAATCAGTATCTTGGTCCCTTTTGTAGTATTTTTCTTCTTATACATTGCATTAACCATCTGTGCACTCATCTTAACCCAAAATGAGCCCATGGAGACTCCTTTGTAAACAAGGGCTGTGTCTTTCTTATCTTTACATACCCATCATTTAGCAGAGCTCTCCCTTCATAATGCATGAATGATATGAATTTTTGATTGGATGAATGAATGGTATGAGTGTTGGCTCTTCTTCCTCCCTTCATGACACAAGATGAGGATTAGTGTGTGTGCATGTGTATGTGTTGGGGGAAGGAGTGATTTTTGTAGCATGTGAAATACAACCTGGCTTGGAATATAAGAAAGTCTTCAACAATGATAGAGTGAAGACTTCCATAAAACTACTTTTTCATAAAAGCAACAAACATACTAGCAGAAATTATGAAAACCAATTTCTCCAGAACTCTGGAAAGCAAACAAAGTCTAGCAACAATCTGAAGTGCACTTATTCAAGAAAAATGACTATATGTTTTCTGATTAAATAGAAGTAATTAGAAATCAATAGCAGAAGGAAATGTGTGAAATTCACAAATGTGTAGTATTAAATAACACACCCCTAAATAAGCAGTGAATCAAAGAAGAAAAGGAGAAATGAGAAAATTCTTGAGCTGAATAATAGCAAAAATATAATACATCAAAACCTATGAGATACAGATAAGTTAAATCTACTTAAGGGAAAATTTATAGCTACGAATAGCTATAAATGCCTAAGGCTGTAGTCTGAATGTGTTCCCCTTGTAAATCTTAATGCCCACTGTAATTGTATTAGGAAGTGCGGCCTTTGGGGGTCACTTACATCATGAGGTGGCACCCTCATGAATGTGATAAGTAATTCTATAAAAGTAAGTGATTAGAGTTTGCTTGCCTTTGGCCATGTGAGGATATAAGGAGAAGTCTGCATAGTGGAAGAGGGCCCTCACACAATGGTGGCACCCTGATCTCAGACTTCCTGCCTCTAGAACCGTGAGAAATAAATTTCTATTGTATATAGATCACCCAGGCTGTGGTATTTTTTGTTGTACTAGCCAGAACAGATTAAGACACCTGTATTAATTAAGAAGAAAAATCTCACATCAATAACTTAACTGTTCATGTTAGGAAACTAGAAAAAAAAAACAAAATAAAAACAAAGATAGCAGGAATAAATATTAATAAAAATTAGCAGGGAGATAAATTAGATAGAGGATAGGAAGAAACAATGGAATCAATGAAATCAAGAGTTACTCTTTTGAAAAGATCAACAAAATTGACAAACCACTTGACTAAGAAAAAAAGACTTACATCACAAAATCAGCAATGCAAGTGTGGATATCACTAGCTACCTTAAAACAATAATACAGGATTAAAGGGCTTCTCAAATTAAGATGGCACAGTAGTAGGGGGACGCTGAACATACCTGGTCCTTTGACTACAGCTAGCTCAACATTCAACTCTTTTGAACAACTAAGATGATCTGAGGACTAAGGAAAGAATCTGCAAGTTGGAGTGAGAGAACATGACAGATGCAAGGCTTGTCTTCACAAACAAATCAAAGTACACCCACTTAAAGTTCCAAACACTCATCACTACAAGCAAAGAGGAACTCCAGAGAGGAAGGACCAGTGGAAAAGAGCAGCCAAAACACAACAGCAGAGTGTATACAACATATACCAGAAACACTTCCTGAGGTTTTGGTGGTGGTTGTAGTTGAAGTTGTTATTGCTGCATGTGCTTTTTTGTTTTTCTTTCCTCCTTTCTTCCTGGAAACAATGAGTAGAAGGAGAAAATCTCCCCAAAAGAAAGAACAGGAAAAAATACTCACTACCAGGGATATAATTACTACAGAATGAAGTAAAATATCTGAACTAGAATTTAAAATGATTATAAAGATACTAGCTAGGCTTGGGGGGAAAAACGTAGAAGACACAAGAGAATCCCTTACTATAGAAATAGAAGAATTAAAATCTAATCAGAACAAAATTAAAAATGTTATTACTAAATGCAGTCAAAAATTGAGGTTTTAACAGTGAGGATAAATCAGGCAGAAGAGTCAGTGATACAGAAGACAAAGTGATGGAGAATAAGGAAGCCAGAAAGAAGAGAAAAAGAAAACTATTGAATCATGACAGGAAACTTTGAGAAATCAGCTATTCAATAAATAAAGCGAAATGATATCCGAATAATAGAGGTCTTGGGAGAAAGGGCCAGAAGGTTTATTTGAACAAATTATACCTGAAAACGTCCCTAATCTGGGGAAGGAAGCAGGCGTAAAGTCTAGGAGGAAAAAACAAACAAACAAAAAGCCTTGAAATCAATAAAAATAGGTCAATACCTTGACATATAACAGTGAAACTTGCAAATTTCAAAAATAAAGGGAAGATCCTGAAAGGAACTTGGTGCAAGAGGTCCTTAACCTACACAAGGGTAGACACATAAGGCTGGCAGCAGACATATTCACAGAGACCTGGCTGGCCAGAAAAGACTGGCATGATATATTTAATGTGTGAAATGGGAAAAATATTCAACCAAGGATACTGTATCCATCAAGGCTGTAATTCAGAATAGAAGGAGAGATAATTTCCAAGACAAACAAAAAACTAAAGGAATTTGTGAACACTAAACCAGGGGATCCTTTGAATGAAGAGAGAGCCCAAAAGTAATAAAGATCAGAAAGGAACAGAGACAGTCTACAGGAACAGTGAATTTACAGGTAATACAATGCCACCAACTTCATATCCTCCAATAATTACTCTGAATGTGAATAGATTAAATGCTCGAATCAAAAGACATAGGGTATCATATTGGATTTAAAAAAAAAAGACTCATTCATATTCTCCTTACAAGAGACTCATTTTAGACCAAAAGACACTAGCAGATTGAAAATGAGGGATTGGAGAAACATTACCATGCCAATGGACATCAAAAGAAAGCTGGAGTAGCCATTCTTATAACAGACCAACTAGATTTTAAAACAAAGATCACTGGGTGTGATGCATAAACAATGAATCTTGGAACACTGGGAAAAAAAAGATCATAGTAAGAGATGAAGAAGGATACTATATATCATAAGGAAAGGGTCTAGCCAACAAGAAGATCTAACAATTGTGAATATGTATGCCCCTAACTTGGGAGCAGCCAAGTATATAAACCAATTAATAACAAACATAAAGAAACTCATTGATAATAATACAATAATAGTAAATGACATTAACATCCCAATTATAGCAATGGACACATCATCAAGACAGATCAAGAAGGAAATGAGAGCTTTGAATGACACACTGGACCAGATGGAATTCATAGATATATTCAGCATGTTTCATCCTAAAGCAGCAGAATACTCAATCTTCTCGAGTATACATAGAAGATTCTCCAGAATGGATCACATACTGGCTCACAAATCAGGTCTCACCCAGTTTAAAAAAGTTGCGATTATTGCATGCATATTTTTAGACCACAATGCTTTCTTTTTAAAAAAGGTTTTGTTTATTTATTTCAGAGAGAGAGTGAGTGAGAGAGAAAGAGAGAGAGTGAGCTAGCACATGATTGGGGGAGAAGGGGCAGAGGCAGAGGGGAAAGCAGACTGTCGGCTGAGCAGGGAACCCAACATGGGGCTCAGTCCCAGGAAACTGAGACTATGACCTGAGCCCAAAGCAGATGCTTAACCAACTGAGGCACCCCAGATCACAATGCTTTAAAACTTAAAGTCAACTATAAGAAAAAAATTGGAAGGAACACAAATACATGGAGGTTAATGAGCATCCTACTAAAGAATGAATGGGTCAACCAAGAAATTAAAGAAGAATTTAAAAAGATACATGGAAGCAAATGAAAATTAAAGCACCATATTTCAGAACCTTTTGGATGGGACAAAGGTGGTCCTAAGAGGGAATTATATAGCAATACAAGTTTTTCTCAAGAAACAAGTATGCAACCTAAACTAAGGGAGCTGGTAAAAGAAGAGGGGAAAAAAACCAACCCTGAATCCAGCAGGAGAAGAGAAATAATAAAGATTAGAGCAGAAATAGAAGCAAAACAAAACAAAACAACCACATGCACACACACACACACAAAACAAAAAAACAACGGTAGAACAGATCAGTGTAACTAGGAAATGGTTCATTTAAAAGAATTAATAAGATTAATAACCCCCTAACCAGACCAATCAAAAAGAAAACAGAAAGGACCCAAATAAGTAAAATCGTGAATGAAAGACAAGAGCTCACAACCATCCCTGAAGAAATAAAAACAATTGTAAGACAATATTATGAGTAAGTGTATGCCGACAAATTAGGCAATTTAGAGAAATGGATGCATTCCTAGAAACATACAAACTACCAAAACTGAAACAGGAAGAAATAGGAAATCTGAACAGACACATAACCAGCAAAGAAATTGAACCAGTAATCAAAAATCTCCCAACAAAATGTCCAGGGCTAGATGGCCTCCCAGCAGAATTCTTCCAAACATTTAAAGAAGAATTATTACCTATTGTTCTGAAACTGTTTTGAAAAAGAGAAATGGAAGGAGAATTTACAAACTCATTCTATGAGGCCAGCATTACCTTAATCCCAAAACCAGGCAAGGACCCCACCAAAAAGGAAAATTACAGACCAATATTCTTACCAAGATACTAGCTAATAGGATCCAACAGTACATCAAAAGTGTTATTCATCATGATGAAGTGGGATTTCTTCCTGGGCTGCAAGGGTGGTTCAATATCCACAAACCAATCAATTTGATACAACACATTAATAAAATAAAGGACAAGAACCATATGATCCTCTCAATAGAAGCAGAAAGAGCACTTGATAAAATATGGCATCTTTTCTTGATAAAAAAAAAAAAAATTCTGCAGTGTAGGGATAGAGGGACCATACATCAATATCATGAAAGCCATATAGAAAAACCCACAGTGAATATCATCTTCAGCAGGGAAACACTAAGAGCTTTCCCCTAAGGTCAGGCTCACGTTAGGGATGTCCATTCTCACAACTGTTGTTCAACAAAGTGCTGGAAATCCTAGCCTCTGCAATCAGACTACAAAAAGAAATAAAAGTCATCCAAAGTGACAAAGAAGTAATCAAACTCTCACTCTTTGCAGACAACATTATATTCTATGTAGAAAACCCGCAAGATTCCACCACAAAACTGCTAGAACTGATAGAGGAATTGAGTGAAGTCACAGGATATAAAATCAATGCACAGAAATCAGGTGGATTTCTATACACTAATAATGAGGCAGAATAAGGAGAAATCAAGAAATCCATCCCATTTATTGCACCAAAAATTGGAAGATACTTAGGAATAAACTTAATTAAAAAGGTATAATATCTGTACTCTGAAAACTACAGAACACTTATGAAAGAAATTGAGGAAGAGCCAAAGAAATGGAGAAAACATTCCTTGCTCATGAATTGGAAGAACAAACATTATTAAACTGTCTATGCTACCCAAAGCTATCTATACATTCAGTGCAATCCCTGTCAATATACTATCAGTATTTTTCACAGAGCTGGAATAAACAATCCTAAAATGTGTATGGCACCAGAAGAGACCCTGAATAGCCAAAGGAATGTTGAAAAAGAAAACCAAAGCTAGAAATATCATAATTCTGGACTTTAAGCTGTATTACAAAGCTGTAATCATCAAGACAGTATGCTACTGGCAAAACAAAAGACACATAGATCAATGGAACAAAAAAGAGAACCCAGATATGGACATACAACTATATGATCCACTAATTTTTGACAAAGCAGGGAAGAATATCATGTGGAAAAAAGTCTTTTCAACAAATGGTGTTGGGAAAATTGGACAGCCACATGCAGAAGAATGAAACTGGACTACTTTCTTACACCATACATAAAAGTAAACTCAAAACAAATGAAAGACTAAAATGTGAGACAAGAATCCATTAAACTCCTAGAGGAGAACACAGACAGAAACTTCTTTGACCTCAGCTGCAGCAACTTCTTGCTAGACATGTTTCCAGAAGCAAGGAAATGAAAGCAAAAATGAACTATTGGGACTTCATCAAGATAAAATGCTTCTGCACAGCATAGGAAATAGTCAAAAAAAAATTAAGGTGACCTATGGAATGGGAAAAGATATTTGAAAATGTCTATCAAAGAAAGGGATAATATCCAAAATCTATAAAGAACTTATTAAAATCAATACCCACAAAAAACAAAAACTCAAGAACTGAGCAGAAGACATGAACAGATATTTCTCCAGAGAAGACATACAAATGGCGAATTGACACATGAAAAAAATGTTCCACATCACGTGGCATCAGGGAAATACAAATCAAAACTATGATGTACAGACAAAAGGTTGATATCCAGGATCTATAAAGAACTTCTTAAACTCAACACACACAAAACAGATAATCATGTCAAAAAATGGGCAGAAGACATGAACAGACATTTCTCCAATGAAGACATAAAAATGGCTATCAGACACATGAAAAAATGTTCATCATCACTAGCCATCAGGGAGATTCAAATTAAAACCACATTGAACTACCCTTGTAAGCCAGGGATGAATCCACCTGGTCATGGTGGATGATCTTTTTAATGTGCTGTTGGATCCTGTTTGCTAGGATCTTGTTGAGAATCTTAGCATCCATATTCATCAGTGATATTGGTCTGAAATTCTCCTTTTTGGTGTGGTCTTTGCCTGGTTTGGGGATCAGGGTAATGCTGGCTTCATAAAAAGAGTCT
>PISX010020918.1:0-12808 GCA_004024625.1 Mellivora capensis | reverse complement strand
GAAAGTTTGGTAGAATTCCCCAGGGATCCGTCAGGTCCTGGGCTCTTGTTTTTTGGGAGGTTTTTGATCACTGCTTCAATCTCGTTACTAGATATCAGTCTATTCAGGTTGTCACTTTCTTCCTGGTTCAATTTTGGGAGTTTATATTTTTCCAGGAATGCATCCATTTCATCTAGGTTGTTTATCTTATTTGCATATAACTGTTGATAATAACTTCTGATGATTGTTTCTACTTCCTTGGTGTTAGTTGTGATCTCTCCCTTTTCATTCATAATTTTATTAATTTGAGCTTTCTCTCTTTTCTTTTGGATTAGTGTGGCCAATGGTTTATCGATCTTATTGATTCTTTCAAAAAACTAGCTTCTAGTTTCATTGATAAGTTCTACTGTATCTCTAGTTTCTACCTCATTCATCTCTGCTCTAACCTTGATTATTTCCCTTCTTGTGCGTGAAGTTGGTTTAATTTGTTGTTGATTCTCCAGTCCTTTAAGGTGTAGAGACGGCTGTTGTATTCAGGATTTTTCAATTTTTTTGAAGGAGGCTTGGATGGCTATGTATTTCCCCCTTAGGACCGCCTTTGCTGTATCCCATAGGTTTGGACTGACCTGTCTTCATTCTCATTGGTTTCCATGAATTGTTTAAGTTCTTCTTTGATCTCCTGGTTGATCCAAGCATTCTTAAGCAAGGTGGTCTTTAGCTTCCAGGTGTTTGAGTTCCAGGTGTTTGAAGTTCCAGATTCAAATCTAACACACCAGTTAGAATGGCCAAAATTAGCAAGACAGGAAACAAAGTGTGTTGGAGAGGATGTGGAGAAAGGGGAACCCTCTTATACTCTTGGTGGGAATGCAAGTTGGTGCAGCCACTCTGGAGAACAGTGTGGAGATTCCTCAAGAAGTTAAAAATAGAGCTTCCCTATGACCCTGCAATTGCACTACTATTTACCCCAAAGATACAGATGTGGTGAAAAGAAGGGCCATCTGTACCCCAATGTTTATAGCAGCAATGGCCACGGTCGCCAAACTGTGGAAAGAACCAAGATGCCCTTGCACGGACGAATGGATAAGGAAGATGTGGTCCATATACACTATGGAGTATTATGCCTCCATCAGAAAGGATGAATACCCGACTTTTGTAGCAACATGGACGGAACTGGAAGAGATTATGCTGAGTGAAATAAGTCAAGCAGAGAGAGTCAATTATCATATGGTTTCACTTATTTGCGGAGCATAACAAATAACACGGAGGACATGGGGAGGTGGAGAGGAGAAGGGAGTTGAGGGAAATTGGAGGGGGAGATGAACCATGAGACTATGGACTCTGAAAAACAACCTGAGGGTTTTGAAGGGGTGGGGGGTGGGAGGTTGGGGGAGCCAGGTGGTGGGTATCATGGAGGGCACGCATTGCGTGGAGCACTGGGTGTGGTGCAAAAACTGTGAATTCTGTTACGCTGAAAAGAAATGAAATTAAAAAAAAATGATGTGATAGCCATGCCACCTCACACCAGACAGAACGGCTAAAGACCTTGAAGTATATATATATACAATGGCATATTATGCAGCCATCACAAGAATGAAATTTTGCCACTTGCAATGATGTGGATGGAATTAGATGGTATTATACTAAACATTCAGAATAAGTCAGAGAAAGACAAATACTCTATAGTTTCTCTCATATGTGGTAAAGAAAAAAATAGGTGAACATTGGGGAAGGGAAGGAAAAGTAAAATAAGAGGAAAACAGAAGTGAGGCAAACCATAAGAGACCTTAACTATATAGGGAACCAACTGAAGATTTCTGGAGGTAGAGGTGGAGGGGGATGGCATAACTGGGTGATGGGCATTAAGGAGGGCAGAGGTAGAATTCAGCTGAAACTAATACTACAGTAATATGTTCATGTGTTGTAATGAGCACTGGGTAGTATATGCACATATGAATCATTGAACACTGCATCAAAATATAGTGTACTGTATAGTGACTAACATAACAATGAAAATACTGTAATATGTTAATTTAAATTTTATAAATTTAAAAAAGGATTAAAGGGGAACACTATGGACAATGCATGCCAATAGATTACATATCCTAGATGAAATGGGAACTAGTCAGAAGACACAAACTATCTAAACTAGCTTAAGAAGAAATAGAAAATCTGAATATTTCTATAACAAGTAAAGAGAGTAAATATAACATTAGTTCAGTATATTAGTATAAAGAAACTTCCTATACCATCTGCCACCATACAATGCTATTACAATACACTAATACAATAGTATCCTAAAGAATCTATAATAAACTATTAATATCATTAACTATATTCCTTATGTTGTGCCTTTTTTTTTCCAGTGACTTATTCATTCCCTAACTGAAAGCCTGTAGGTAGCTACACTTAGGGTGACCATAGCATAATGTATAAACTTTTAGAATCATTATGTTGGATATGTAAAGTGAGTGTAACATTGTGTGTCATCTATACTAAAAAAACAAAAACAAACAAAATGAACAAACAAAACCACAGGGTCAGAGAGGGCCAGTACATTATGAATAGCTCAGACTTTGGAGGGAGGATACCAGGACACTCTGTACCTCCACTTTCATCCTTAGAATGGAAATAAGTATAGTATCTGCTTCTACCAGGGCACCAGAACTTATACAGATAAGTAAATATTGCCTTCCAAATTCAAAAAAGCGAAAGAAAGAGAGAGAGAGAAGGGGAAGGGGGAAGGTGAAGAGAAAAGGAAACGGAAACAGAAATGGAAAGAAAAAAGAAAAGAAAACTTACTACGAAAGGAAGCCCAGATCTATTTGTCTTCACTGGTGAATTCCATCAAACATTTACAGAAGAATTAGTATCAATCCTTTACAAATTCTTCCAAAAAATAAAAGAGGTGAAAACATTTCCCAACTAAATCTGTGAAGACAGTGTTACCCAATAACAAAACTAAGGATATCACATGAAAAGAAAACTACTTTTGAATATTAATAAGAAAAAAATTAAATGAAATACCAAATCAAATCCAGCAACAAATAAAAAGGATTATAATTACCAAGGTGGATTTTTCTCAGTAATGTAAAATTGAGATTATCTCAAGAAAGTAAGATTGGTTTAACTGCTGAAAATCACTTATTTAATATATTATACTGTGTTTAGGAGGATAAAGACCCCATGATCATCTCAATAGATGTAGGGAAAAATAGGCAAAAAATCTATCATTCTTTCACAATTAAAACGTTCAACAACAGAAATAGGAGAAAACATACTCAAACTGAAAATGGATGTCTATGAAGAAATCATAACTAACATCATACTTGAATGAAAGAATATGAACTTTCCCAGTAATTGGGAACAAGATAAGGATGTCTGCTCTCACCATTTCTGTGCACCATTGTACTGGAGTTCTTATCCAGGGCAATCAGACAAAAAAAATGTAAAATGCATCTATACTGGAAGGAGGAAGTAAAGATGTCTTCATTCACAGATGATATAATCTTATATATTGAAAATCCTAAGGAATCTATAATAAACTATCAGAGCTAATTAATTCAGCAAAGTTGCAGAATACAAGATTGGTGTGCTGAAATCAATTGTATTTCTATAATTAGCAAGGAGTAATTTGAATGTGATAGAGCAGTTCATTCATAATATCAAATATAATAAAATACCAATAAATTTTGCAAAAGAAGTGTAAGACTTCTACAGTTAAACCTGTGAAGCATTGTGGAATAATAAGCTATAAATAAATGGAAAATCATTCCATTTTCATTGATCATAAGATTTATATTATTAAGATGACAATACTCCCCATAGATTCAAGGCAATCCTTCTCAAAATTCCAGCTGGCTTCTAAGCAGAAATTGAACTGTTGACTGTAAAATTCATACTGAAGAACCTGGAATAACCAAAGCACATGAGATGATTCTTAACGTGACTAATCATCAGGGAAATACAAATGAAAACCACAATGAGATATCATCTTACACCTGTCAGAATGGCTAAAATAAAAAACACAAGAAACAGCAAGTTTTGGCAAGGATGTGGAGAAAAAGGAGCTTTTGTGCACTGTTGGTAGGAACGTAAACTGGTGCAGCCACTCTGGAATACAGTACGGAGGTTCCTCAAAAAGTTAAAAATACAGCTACCCTGCCATTCAGCAACTGCACTTCTGGGTATTTGCCCAAAGATTAAAAAAGATTAACTCAAAGGCATACACTCACCCTTATGTTTATTGAAGTATTATTTACATTAGTCAAGATATGGAAGCAACACAACTGTCCATCCACAGATGAATAGATGAGGAAGATTGGTAGATATCTATCTATCTATCTATGCAATCCATCTATCTATTACTCATCCATAAAAAAGACTGAAATCTCTCCATTTGCAACATGGATGGACCTAGAAGGTATAATGCTAAGTAAAATAAATCAGTCAGAGAAAACAAAATACCATATGATTTCACTCATATGTGGAATTTAAGAAACAAAACAAATGAACAAAGGAAAAAGAGAAACAAAAAAAGAAAACAGACTTTTAACTATAGAGAAGATACACAGCTACCAGAGAGGAGGTGGTTGGGGGATTGGGTGAAATAGGTGAAGGGAATTAAGAGTACGCTTATTGTGATGAGCACTGACTAATATATAAAACTGTTGAATCACTATATTGTACACCTGAAACTAATATAACACTGTATATTAATTATACTGGAATTTTAAAAATAAATAATTAACAAAGAAAGAAAAACCAAAATAGTCTTGAGATAGAAGAATAAAGTTGGAGGATCCACACTTCCTGATTCCAAACCTTACTAAAAGTTTTAGCAGTCAGGACTGTGACGTATTGGCATAAGCGATACATTAAAAAATGAAATACACTTGAGAGGCCCCAAGTAAACACTTCCATTATGATTAACTGATTTTTTAAAGATTTTATTTATCTATTTATTTGACAGAGAGAAAGAGATAGCGAGAGAGGGAACACAAGCAGGGGGATTGGGAGAGGGAGCCCGATGCAGGGCTGGATCCCAGAACCTGGGCATCATGGCCTGAGCCAAAGGCAGACACTTAACTACTGAGCCAGCCAGGTGCCCTGGTCAGTTGATTTTCAACAATGATGCCATGATCATTCAATGGGAGAAAAAATAGTATTTTCAACAAATAGGACAACTAGATATTCACATGCAAAGAAGTGAAGTTGGACCACTTCTTTTTTTATTGTTGTTTCAAGTTTTTACTTAAATTCTAGTCAGTTAACATGCAGCTTAATACTGGTTTCGGCAGTAGAATTTAGTGATTCATCACTTACATATAACACCCAGTGCTCATCACAACATATGCCTTCCTTAATACCCATCACCCTTTTAGCCCATCCCCCACCCACCTCCCATCCAGCAACCCTCAGTTTGTTGTTCTCTGTAGTTAAGAGTCTCATGTTTTGCCTCCCTCTCTTTGTTCTTCCTTCCCCTATGATCATGTTTTGTTTCTTAAATCCCACATATGAGTGAAATCATATGCTACCACTTCTTTATACCATTCACAGAAATTATCTCAATATATCATGTACCTAAATGCTGGAACCAAGACATTAAGCCTCAAAGAAATATAGGAGTAAATCTTTGTGACCTTATGTTAGGCTAGGGTTTCTTAGTTTATAACACCAAAGGCACAGCAACATCAGAAAGAAAAATGATAAATCAGACTTAATCAAATTTTAAAACATTTGTGCTGCAAATGATACCATCAAGAAAGTAAAACTCCAACCCACAGAATAAGAAAAGACATTTGTGAGTCATATATCTGATAAACATATTGAATCTAAAATATATAAAGAACTCTTAGAATTCAATGATAAAAAGGCAAATAACCCAATTTTAAAATGTGCAAAATTTTTGGATAGACATTTCTTCAAAGAAGATGTACAAATGAAAAATGCTCAACACTATTACTCATTAGAGAAATGCAAATCAAGACCAAAATATGATATCACTTCACACTCACTAAGATGACTAGTAAAAGAGACAAATAGCTTGGATGTGGAGAAATTAGAGCCGTTATAAAACTGGTGGTAAAAATGTGAAATGGTGCAGCCACTTTGGAAACTAGCCTGGAAGTTTATGAAAATGTTACCACTTGAATATATATATATATATATATATATATATATATATATATACACACACATACATACACACAAACACATATATATGTATGTATGTGTATATATATAGATAGATATACTTGTATACAAGTATATCAATATTCACTGGAGGATTATTCATAGTAGCCAAAGTGAAAGAAATTCAGAAGTCTCCCAACTGATGAGTGGGTAAACAAAGGGTGGTATATCCATGCAATGGAATATTACACAGAAATAACAAATGAAACAATGATACATGCTACAATGTGGATGAATCTTAAAAACATGCTACACATGTCGTGATGAGCATTGACTGTTATACACAACTAAAGAATCGCTGAACACTACATCAAAAACGTGTGATATACTATATGTTGGCTAATTGAACATAATAAAAAATTATGCTAAATGAAAGAAGCAAGTCACAAAAGATTGTATTGTATAACTCCACTTATATTGAAAGCCCATAAAGCGCAAATCTTTACATAGCATAATCTTCTCCAGTTCTATCCATGTTGATGTAAAAGCTGGATATTCATCCTTTCTGATGGCTGAGTAATATTCCATTGTATATATGAACTACATCTTCTTTATCCATTCTTCTGCTGAAAGACATCTTGGCTCCTTCCACAGTGTGGCTATTGTGGACATTGCTGCTATGAACATTGGGGTATATGTGTCCCTTCTTTTCATTACATCCGTATCTTTGGAGTAAATACCCAGTAGTGCAATTTCTGGGTCATATGGGAGTTCTGTTTTTAATTTTTTGAGGAATCTCACACTGTTTTCCAAAGTGGCTGCACCAGCTTGCATTCCCACCGATAGTGTAAAAAGTTTCCCCCTTTTTCCACATCCTCTCCAACACTTGTTGTTTACTGTCTTATTAATTTTGGCCATTCTAACTGGTATAAGGTAGTATCTCAATGTGGTTTTGATTTGAATCTCCCTGATGGCTAATGGTGATGAACATTTTTTCATGTGTCTGTTAGCCATTTGTATGTCTTCTTCAGAGAAGTGTCTGTTCATGTCTTCTGCCCATTTTTTTTACTTGATTTTCTGTTTTTTTGGAGTGTTGAGTTGAAGAAGTTCTTTATAGAGCTTGGATATCAGCCTTTTATCTGTAGTGTCATTTGCAAATATCTTCTCCCATTCCATGGGTTGCCTAAGTGAAATAAGTCAAGCAGAGAAAGTCAATTATCATGTGATTTCACTTATTTGTGGAACATAAGTAATGGCATGGAAAACATTAGGAGAAGGAAGGGAAAAATGAAGAGGGGGAGTCAGAGGTGGAGATGGATCATGGGAGACTATGACTCCAGACAACAAACTGGGGGTTTTAGAGGGGAAGGGGGTGGGGGATGGGTTATCCCAGTGATGGGTATTGAGAAGACGGCACGTGTTGCATGGAGCACTAGGTGTTATATGCAAACAATGAATCATGAAACACTACATCAAAAACTAATGATGACTAATAACATAATAAAAATACATAAATACAAACATACATACATAAAGTGTTAGTCTATTCTATTTTTTTAAAAGGGCAAATCTTTAGAGACAGAAAGTAAATTAGAGTCTGAGAGAAGGAAGGAATGGGGAGTGACTGTTAATGAGTATGGAGTTTCTTTTTGGGGTGATGAAAATATTATAAAATTAGTTTGTGGTAATAGATGTGAATATGCCAAAATAGGTGAATTTTATGGTATGTGAATAATATATCAATAACTTATTAAAAACCTAACTAAATTAATCCTAGGTTATAAAATAAATATCCTATGGCCTTGGTAATTTAGAATAGTAGGAGAATAAGGATTTGGGCAGAAATAATCCCACGTGTGAATTCTGGCTTTGCCACTTACTAGCCATATGAACTCAGAAGTGATTTACCTTTCTAATTTCCAGTTTGCATTATCTTCAAAGAGTAATGATACCTACCTCACAGCTAGCTTTTTAGAACCCAGTTCTTCTCCCATGTCTCCTTCCTACCCCTTTCTTGTATGATTATTACAGTAATGGTCATTTGCTAAGCACTGTGCCAGCAACAGTGTGGATGGCTTAACCTCCAAAGTCTCACTGAATCCTCGTAGCAGTCTTGTGAATTCTATATTTCTATGTCCGTTTTACACATGAAGAAATTGAAGCCAAGTGATTTGTTCAAGGTCATTCTGTTAAAAAGTGGCAAAGATGGGCATGAAAACCAGATCTTCTACCTATATATCTTTCCACTTCAACAAGGCATAACTAAAGAGAATTTTAGAGCTGTGAAGTAAAGTCATACAGCATTTTTTTAGTTTTAATTTTTTAATTTACATTTTAGTTAGCATACAGTGCAATACTGTTTCTTGGAGTAGAATTCAATGATTCATCACTTACATATAACACTCAGTGTCCATCACAACAAATGGCCTCTTTAAAACCCATTATACATCTAGGCCATTCCCCACCCACCGCCCTCCATCCACCCTCAGTTCTCTATCATTAAGACCCTCTTAATGACTTGTTTTCTTCTTTCCTTTTGTTCTTTCCTCACTTCCCATATGTTCACCTGTTTTCTTTCTTAAATTCCGCATATGAGTGAGATCATATGGTATTTGTCTTTCTCTGACTGACTTATTTCACTTAGCATTACACTCTCTAGCTCCATCCATTTTGTTGCAAATGGCGAGATTTCATTCTTTTTGATGGCTGAGTAATATTCTATTTTATATGTTTATAACATTTTATTTATCCATTCATCAATTGATGAACATTTGTGTTCTCTCCATAATTTAGCTATTGTTGATAATGCTGCTATAAACATCAGAGCCTATGTACCTCTTTGAATCCATACTCTTGTATCATTTAGGTAAATACCTAGTAGTGCACTTGCTGGGTCACAGGGTAGATGTATTTTTAACTTTTTAAGGAACATCCATATTGTTCTTCAGTTTGCATTCCCACCAACAGTGCAAGAGGATTCCCTTTGCTCCACACCCTTTCAACACCTGTTGTTTCTTGTGTTGTTAATTTTAACCATTCTGACAGGTGTGAGGTTGTATCTCATCATAGTTTTGATTTGTATTTCGCTGGTGTTGAATGATCTCAAGGATCTTCATGTGTCTGTTAGCCATCTGGATGTCTTTTTCGGAAAAAGTATTCGTGTCTTCTGCCCATTTCTTAACTGGATTATTTGTTTCTGGGGCGTTGAGTTTGATAAGTTCTTTATAGATTTTGGATACCAGCCCTTTATCTGATAGACATTTTCAAGAATCTTCTCCCATTTTGTAGGCTGCCCTTTAGTTTTGTTGATTGTTTCCTTTGCTGTGCAGAAGCGTTTTATCTTGATGAAGTCCCAATAGTTCATTTTTGCTTTTATTTCCCTTGCCTCCAGAGACATGTCTAGTAAGAAGTTGTTATGGCCAGGATCAAAGAGGTTTCTGCCTGTGTTCTTCCCTAGAATTTTAATAGTTTCCTGTCTCTCATTTAGGTCTTTCATCCGTTTTGAATTTATTTTTGTGTATGGTGAAAGAAAGTGGTTCAGTTTCATTCTCTTGCATGTGGCTGCCCATGTGGCTGTCCATGTGGCTGAGCCACCCAGGCTCCTTAGTCAGGTAGTACTTTTAAAAGAAAATGTGACTGGGGACGCCTGGGTGGCTCAGTCAGTTAAGCATCTGCCTTAGGTTCAGGTCATGATCCAGCAGCCCTGGGATTGAGCCCACATTGGGCTCCCCACTCAGAAGTGAGCCTGCTTCCTGCTCTCCCTCTGAAACTCCCTCCACTCATGCTCTATCTCTCTTCTCTCTTCTCTCTCCCTCTCTCTCTCTCTCTCTCTCTCTCACACACACACACACATACATAGATAAATAAAAAATCTTAAAGAAAAAGAAAGAAAACCTGACTGTCCACTTGGACAGTCATCAAATGTCAAATCTCGGGCTTGCAGAGGGAAAAGAAGCTACAAGTCTTACATTGTTATTTTGTCAATTTCTCCACTGAAATAACCCTTGTGCCCATGAAGAAATAGGCACAAAAGTGGAAGAAGATAATTAATTTTATGAATTTTTATCTTAAAATTCATGTAGAGTTGTCATTATATTCCACAATGTGATTAAGAAAAAATTATTTTAAGTTACTAAACATCAAGAAAAATATACTTTTGTGTTTTGTTTGTTGTTGTTTTATTATTTTTTTGTTAAGTTTTAAAAAATTTGTAATATTTTTCAGTGTTCCAAGATTCATTGTTTATGCACCACACCCAGTGCTCCATGCAGTATGTTTCCTCCTTAATACCCACCACCAGGCTCACCCAACCCCCCACACCCTTCCCTCCAAAACCCTCAGTTTATTTCTCAGTGTTCAGTCTCTCATGGTTTGCTTTTTTAAAGATGTTCAGTGGTTTTCTAAATTTCTTCTTGTTTAAAAAGTGCAGAGATAAGTATGAAAAGATACATGTTTACACATCTAGCCTTTTTTCCCTTTTCTCTCCACTTATATTTACCTTTTACTAAATGCATTGTATAGCCAAAAAAGATGACTTTTTTTAAATTTTAAGGATATTAGAGATTTCTCCCCCTTTTCATGGTAAGGCAAATGGTAAAGGCAACCTGTACTTATAATGCAACTATCATGTGCCAGGCACAGGAGGAAGGGCTTAACAATTTAATGTAATTCTCACAAAAGCCCTTTAGGTTAGAAAATATCCCCAGTTTCCAGATGACAGTTCAAAGCCCTGCTAAGTTGACATTCATCTACCAGACAAGGAAAATTAGTCTGTGACTTTTGCATTTCACCTTGGTTCCTAAAGTCTTTGGGGAACTTGCTTAAGGTAGTCAGACCCTTTAATGTATTTTCAAGTCTGAGAGACAGATAGACTGAGATGATAGCTAGGGGCTAAATATTTCTGAGCCCAATTTCCCCATAGTTGAGCTGGCATTTGTAATGTCACTAGTAATCCACTTTTATTTAATTAATTGTGAAACTGTTGAAGAAAAGCAAGTCGTATTCTGGTTTGGGAAACTTCCATTTTATATGGCAGCACTGTTAGACTCATGATACTGAATGTCCTGCATAGGGATAATAAATGAGCATGTAACCCAGGGGAGGCAAGAAGAAATACAAATGTTGCATGTGAATTCTGAACTTACTTGTTCTCAAAGCAAACCTCTGCTGTTCTTGCACTTAAGATGTTATTTAGGAAGATGTTAGAAACTTCTCAGGTTATTATTTTTTCTTTCACTCTGTGCTATTATAGCCATACGAAGCATGGATATATCATATAAGTTAGTCATACAGCATAATAATAAAATGAACACTCAAGAGCCTCATTAAAGAATAAGAACATTAAAACCAGTTTTTGTTTGTTTACTGCTCTAACTCCAGGACCTAGAATCGTGCCTGGTATGTGGACAATAAATATTTTTGAATGAATGCATAAATCAACTTGTATCCTCCTTTCTTATATCATTAACTGCAGTCTCCCCATAGAAATAACTGCTATCCTACATTGCAGATTTATTATTACCTTGCGTGTATATGTTATTTCATATATATGTATATATATACATATATATGTGTGTCTATGTATGTGTGTATACACAAACACACACATATATTATATATATTCCCAAAGTATATATTGTTTACTTTTGCCTTTTTTTGGGAAATGTATGTAGTAGAATCATATAATATGTAGGCTGTTGTAATTTATGTCTTTTATGCAATATTTGCTGGTGAGATTCACCTACACGTACCTGTATTCTCTTCCTTGTCATTGCTGCTGTTGTGGTTTATTGAGTGAGTGTGCTGTAATTTAGCCTTTCTCCTCTTAGTGGATGCTTATCGGTTTTGCCTTTATGAATAAAGCTGCTATGACCATTTCTATACATGCTTCCTGGTACAAATGTGTATGAGTTTCTCAGGGATATAAACCTGAGATAGGGACTCTGGTTGTAATTTTCATTTCCAATGCCCAAAGGTCAACCCATGAGGCAGAACTGAAATGTGCCTTTTGTCCACACTAGGTCAGGGTCAGTAAGAATGCTGTCCAAAAATATTTTTCCAGAAAAAGGAGGGGTAGGTTGGCAGAGACCAACCAGCCTGGAGAATTTAACAGAACATCTCAGGCCTTTAGACAAAATGGCTTGTAATTAGGAAATGTTCAGATTCTAAAATTTTCTTTATTATTTCTCTTCTTCCTCCTCTTTTATACTTATTTTTTTAAATAGTGCATTTTATTGAACTTATATCTAATAAAATATTGATGACTTTCTTCAGTCTTTAAGTATTGACTATAAATTTGATTAGATTATTTTGAACAATTTGAACTGTATTTTAAAATAAAGAAGACAAAAATGTATGTTCCTTAAAGGCTCTTTTCAAAAAGACATCTTATTTATGCAGGTTTCCATATTGTATATCTAATATTTATTTTCCAGTCATCTGATAAAAGTTACTGTCTTTATCATTATCATCTCATTTACCCCTATATACTTTTTTTTCTTTTTTTTTTTTATTTCTTTTCAGCGTAACAGAGTTCATAGTTTTACACCACACCCAGTGCTCCATGCAATGCGTGCCCTCCACAATACCCACCACCTGGCTCCCCCAACCTCCCACCCCCGCCCCTTCAAAACCCTCAGGTTGTTTTTCAGAGTCCATAGTCTCTCATGGTTCATCTCCCCCCCAATTTCCCTCAACT